>JABCMJ010024701.1:0-12187 GCA_014822125.1 Arbutus unedo | reverse complement strand
AAATCCGTCCCAAAACCAGGGGTCTTCCCCAGGATTATCCACCACCAGCCCTTACCCTGTCGTTAGATAAGACCCTCCACAGCCGGACTAGCCAAGGAGAGGGAAGAAGAAGACCCCTGTCTTTCGGTTGCCAAGCAGGGGGTTATCCGTCCCATCCAGAAATAAGAGGGGGTATTGCCGATTAGTGATGCATCCAAACGCTGCGTAAATTAATTATCATAGTACCCATCTTTCATCCCATAATAAATTTCATGTCGGAAGAATCAAATTAATTTCAATTATTGTCTAATAAATACCATTATCACCAAATCTATCTCGATTTTAGCTCGGAATCCGACATCATCGATCACCCCATTTCGGGCCCGCGAATGGCTCGAGATTTAGATATCACAGTACATCTTAACATTTAATCGTCTAATTCTTCATCCCACACTTACAATCACTGTTCAATTGGATCGGGATCTCATAGTAAGAATTATGCCAATTTATTTATACGCACTTCAATTAAAATCCTTCCCGATTTGATCACAAGCAGACAAGAGTGAGTCTCCAAATTAAGACTAGGAAATTTACAAGAGAAATTCTCATGACTCAAAAGACTATATTTTTGTCTTCTTCAATTTTTGTATATTCTCTTCATTCTTGTCAACATTTTTACAACTTCTACGTAAATAAAAAAAATAAAAAGAAATTGTAAAAATTTGTACTCAAACTAAATTCACTTTCAAATTGCCACAAAAGAAATTATTAAACAAATGAACAATTCAATTTTGTGGGTAATTTATACTGACCTCCCCCGAGGTTCTTTATAAACATATTGACCTTTCTTATAGTTTGAAAAATTACTACGAGCTCTTTTATTTTTAAAATTATTATGTAATTACTCCCCTATATATTTTTATCGCGTTGGAAATATACTATTTTAATTTTATTGAATTTTTAAACAAAAAATTGGATAAATATAAAAAAGGATGTCCGAGTATTGGTTTTTAAAAATATAAAAAATTAACAAATGTTATTTTAGATGTGATAGAAATTATGTTGTTATTTATTTTGCTAAAAAAATCCTGAATTTAAAGTTTCAATGCTTGACTAATAACGTTTAAGCGATTTTAACATAGGGAAGTAACTGAATAATAGATTTAAAAATAAGAGAGCTCGTAGTAATTTTTCAAACTATAGGACAGGTTAATGTATTTGTCAAAACCTCAGGGAATATTAATGTATTTGTCAAAAACTTCAGGCGAGGTCGGTCAGTATAATTTACCTTTTTTTTTTCTATCGAAAGGGAGATTAAAGTTATATTTGAAAAATGTGCCTCTATTTATATTCCCACTCGTGTCCAAATTCCCATCTTCCCATTCTCTACGCTTCTGTACCATCGGAACCGTAGTCTTTCCTTCCACGCTGTCAGAGAGAAAGAGAGAGAGAGAGAGAGAGAGAGGGGTAGCTTGGTTTAGAGAGAGAAAGAAGGTCGGTCAGAGGAGTGGAGCATTTCTCGCCACTTCTTTAAATTGCTTATCGACGTCTCCGTCAACACCTTCAAAGCGTTGGCGGCAGGTACAATCCGTTCAACTATCTCATTTCTAGGGTTTTTTTTCAACTGATTCAGATCTTAATAAATCCCTTCCATATGTAGTTAGGGCTCAAGTTCAGTTGATGATATTTTAATATAGGGTTTAGATCACGGTTTTGGAGGTGGAGGTCGATCGCTGTTATAAAGTCTACGATCCAAAATACGAGTCTTTTTCGGAAATTATTTCAAATTATGAGTGTGAAAGTTATTTATAGTTTGGCGTTTTCTGATGCTAACCATGAACTAGTTTACCACTGATTGTTTTCAGATTTGTAGTTATTGAACTTTGTGAATTATATTTTGAATTTCCGGGTTGGTATGTTGGGCCTTTTCTGTTCTAAAACAAAGGAAAATTGTTTTGCTAACAGTTTTTGAAACTTGTTTTAGTGTTATACGTGGTTTCTGCACTTTGTGCATATTGGAAGGTTATTAATTGTGAATTTGTTATCTTTCTCGACGTCCTATTGGCATGCTATATAAGGTGTACGACTTCACGAGTAGGTATGTTCACATGCATTTTTTGATCCCATTCACTCTATGCAAATTTTGTCTCCCTTAATATATTCTTGTGTTGATTTTTTTTGGTAGTTAGTCTCTCTTTGATTCTTAATTACGTTGATCTTGTGTTTTTATGAACTGGGTTCTGATTGTTATGTATAGGATTTGCATGGAATTTCTCTATATGCATGGAACTATTTTCTGTGAATTCTGATTGCCTTTTGGCCATTGTGGATAGAGGAGGTACAGTGTATAGTTTCGTGAAGTACATGTGGTTATCACCGGGTTACCTTCAAATTCCCATTTTGGTTTTCACTTGTCCGTTGTTTAGCTAATGCAGCTATTCAGGCGGTAGTAATGTATAGAATTCATAGTTATCGAAATTTTACAATTCACGATACAAATTGCACAATTCGATTCGATACACCATAAAGTCGATTCGAACCTATATGACGGATCACAACTTGCACTGAATTAGTAAGATGATTGGTGAATCGATTCCGAACCTCCTGAATCGCATGAATCGTCAATTCACTTTCGATCAAATTTTTGCGGGTTTGAGTTGGGTTAGTGACTCTATAGAACAAAAATTCTATTTTTTCGAACTTTTTCCAGAAAAAACTGCAATACACCCATTGTCGGGTCTTACAAATGGTCTTTTGTAAAAAAATTGGGGATAGAAAGGGTTGCAAATTGAAAAATTAGGTTTTCACTTTTCACCTGTTGACTTTTCTTACTTTTTCAACCTTGAGACTTGAAAGAGCTGATCATCTTGATCGATTTCTTTGCCATTGACCTTAGTCTCCCTTGCTTGCAATCTTGATTCGTGAGAGAGCTCGGAGCTGGTGCAAATGTAGATCACGGCGGGGTTCACTTCGGACCCACATCTCTTGCAATAAAAGCAAGTGTCTTACCTATTTAGATCACGTGATCATCAATATATCTCTGGATACAGTATTTTTATTGATTGCTATCTTATATTTGCATTTTTAATATGTTTTAAAAAACATAGCCAAATCGGAGCGATTCACGATTATTAAACAGACCTTTTCGATTCTTGATTTGACAACTATGGTATAGATCTTTCCATTACTGATTCATGAAATCTTCTCTATAGCTTGTGTCTGCTGGATTCATACATGATTGTTTTCTTTTCCTAAGCAGCTGTTTTCTAACACCTGGTTAATGAGAACTATGTTTTGTATTTACTTTGTTGGTTAGCAAATTTTGCTGAAAGGTATTTTTTTCATTTTGTTTTGCTCATGCACATTGCTGTTTTCTATGGGTGTAGACAGATTAAAGCTCTTCGCTTTTGCTATGGCATCTGCAACTGCTGCTCCCCGTTATGCTCCAGAAGACCCAACCCTTCCCAAGCCTTGGAGAGGCCTTGTTGATGGTAAAACAGGTTATCTTTACTATTGGAATCCTGAGACCAACGTTACCCAGTACGAGAAGCCTGTTGCAACTTCACGTACAGGCTCTGCTCCTCCACAGAAGTCATCTGCTGCCACTATAAGTTCTTCAGTTCAATTTCAACAATCCTCTCAAGTAAAACAGCGTGGCAGTGGTTATGCTGATGATGACAATACGCATAGCAAAAGTAGCAATGCCACATCAAGGCTTGCTTCAGGAACAAGGAGCTATCAGGTCTTTGTTTCACTCAGTTGTAAAATTAATTTTCTTAATAGGCTTGATGGCTTATTGCCCGTGGTTTCCCACTTCCTTCTGGTATGCACTGGTCCATTGTTCTGGGGTACTAACTGAAACGGTCTTATTTTGTATTAGAGTGGGAAAAGAGGATCACTTCATTCTTACAACGTGCCTAATGGGGAAACAAGTGTTGGACATGGAGGTTCTTTTGGCAAAGGTCACGGGCCTTCAGATTTAGGAAATGGTCCTTCCTCAGAGTCTTATCGCCGTCGGCATGAAATAAGTGTTACTGTAAGTGTCTAAAGAGTTTTTTTACATCCAAGGTTGCTTATTATGTTATGTAAATTTTGGTGATTCTTTGGCATTCCTTTCCATCAAACGTAGGTGCTGTAGTTGAACTTACAATTTTTCAGATGGTCTAATTTTTTTTTTTTCCCCAAATTAGTATTGTGCAAGTGTTCAACGCCTTTTCTTGAAAACAGAGGTCCTCACACACTCTTGCATACAGTGTAAAATAGTGCAATATAGTTTCGTTAGTTTTTTTTGGTGGGAACTTGTATAGCATTTGGTTTTGTATGATACATGTACATGGGCCCACGCCGCACACCCACATCACATGTCGCTATTTTCTTATCTGTTGTGTTTAATGGGTCCTTTAATTTTCCATTATGTGTATACTTCACTTTAATGTGTAGCTTCCGCTCTTTTGATGGATTTGGTTGTTTTTTCTATTCAACTTTTTATCAGGGAGACAACGTACCCCCTCCTTTCACATCATTTGAAGATACTGATTTCCCACAGGAGATTCTTAGAGAGGTATTTTATCTGTTTATATGGTTATTTTCAAGTTGTTGTCTGTGTGCTGGCTTAAAAGTCTTAAGTGAGTTTACTGACTTGCATAAGCTGAGTTCTTTCTGTGCTAAGTTCTGTGATTAATGGAGGTCTGCTGGCGAGCTTCAGGACTCATTTTCATTTTTTCCATCTGTCCTTTTTGTCGCAGGTGCGATATTTGCTCCTGGGAGGAGCTAAATGTCGTACGCTGTGCCGCCCTCTTTTGTGGGGGGGTTTTTGCATGTATTTGGAGTGCCCTTACACGGTGGACCAATTTTGGGAAGGGCTTTCCGAATCACCCAAGTTCGTGGCGGAGACTTCCGTTGGTGATGATTCAGTCTGCCACTTGGTCCGAACAGAAGAAGGGGCCTCCTCCTGCTGTAGCTTGCATCAGCAAGCATTGTCTGCCTGCAAGTGGGAGATGATGCTTCTTCTTGCATTACTACCAATCGCATGAGAGTTGAAAAAGAAACCAATGAGAAATCTTGAAACCGGTACCTCTGCTTATGGGGGGTTGCTGGTTTTTGCTTTTTCCAGGTACAACATGCTGGGTTTTCTGCACCTACTCCAATACAGGCACAGTCATGGCCGATTGCTCTTAAAAGTCGGGACATTGTAGCTGTTGCCAAGACAGGTTCCGGTAAAACGTTGGGTTACTTGCTTCCAGGATTTATCCATCTGAAGCGCCGACGCAATAATCCTCAACTTGGTCCGACTGTTTTGGTTTTGTCACCAACAAGGGAGCTGGCAACACAGATACAGGTGGAAGCCGTGAAGTTTGGAAAATCATCGAGAATATCCTGCACGGTAAGATAGTTATTTTCTTTGAATATTTGACTATTTGTACCTTGTGTTCTTGTCCACAAAACTGATTTTGATATACATGCCAGAGGCGCTATGTCCTGAAGTCGTTTAACTTGATCCTGAATCAGTATTTGGCATCCTTGCTTTATAGTGGATGCTTCGCTTTTATTTTCCCAGCCTAATTTAGTCTTCTTGTGTTGGTTTAATCAGTTCTAGTGGAGGAAAAAATTACTAAATTGCCATGGATTTCAATAGTGACTATTTTTTGGTACTTATGATTCATGTTGTTGGATTATTGGTGAAGTTAATGTCTTCGGAAAGATTTATTATGCTGTCATTGTGGTGTCTTCTGGAGATCTTTTGTTCATTTTCACATCTGCAACACTTCTGTTTTCTCCTTGTGGTTTGCTTTGTATTCATTAAGCCTACATACTTGTATTGCTTATGAAATTCTAATATGTATATACTATAATTGATGCTGCCTTTTATGTGGTTTTGCAATTTCAGTGTTTGTATGGAGGAGCACCAAAGGGTCCCCAATTGAGAGATTTAGACAGAGGTACAGATATTGTGGTTGCCACTCCTGGTCGCTTGAATGATATTTTAGAGATGAAAAGAGTGAGCCTCCGTCAAGTCTCTTACCTGGTGTTAGATGAGGCGGATCGAATGCTTGACATGGGGTTTGAGCCACAGATACGCAAGATTGTGAAAGAGGTGCCTTCTGATCGTCAGACCCTCATGTACACTGCCACATGGCCCAAGGAGGTCCGCAAAATTGCAGCTGATCTACTGGTCAATCCTGTACAGGTTAACATAGGAAGTGTTGATGAGCTGGTTGCCAACAAGGCTATCACCCAGGTACAATTCATAACATCATGTTTTGATACATACGATCATTCCTCCTCCTATCTCTTCCCCTCCCCCCCCTCTTTTCCTGTATCCTGTTGATAATCTTGTTATATTTCATTGGGGATGGATTGTCTTGCTGTATCTTGGTGCACATTAGAACAATTCCTGTTGGGGATTTCAGCATATAGTTGCCTTCTAAATTTCTAATTTGTGTAGACATCTGTATTGACTGCTTATGTAGTCTAATAGTGTGTTTCTTTGTTTCTTGCAGCATGTTGAAATAATGTCTCCCATGGAAAAGCAGAGGCGTCTTGAGCAGATACTGCGATCTCAAGAACCAGGATCGAAAGTCATTATCTTTTGTACAACCAAAAAGATGTGCGATCAACTTGCTCGTAGCCTAACCCGCCAGTTTGGAGCTGCTGTCATTCATGGAGATAAATCTCAGGGTGAGAGGGATTACGTGTTGAACCAATTTAGGACTGGTAGGTCTCCAATTCTTGTAGCCACTGATGTTGCTGCTCGTGGATTAGACATCAAAGATATCAGGTCGGTTATTTTCTGGCACATAACTGTTGATCCATTATGAATTTACATATAAAGTGAGGGTGGGCGAATTGGCTGTTGAATGACTGTTGATTGTGCTGTTTTATGAATTGCTAGATTGTCTTTTGATTTTGAACGGAAGAGCTTGATAAACCCATGCAGAGCTGTTATCCATTTTTTCTTCTCCTTGCAGCTGCTCCACTGTGAAATAAAATGTCCCCTCAATTCCAAAGTGATGGTCCATCTTTCCATCTCATATTGTTGCATATTGTTAGTCTCTTTTTCCAAGGCTGGAATACAGGGGCAATCTAGTGATTTAATCCCTCTCAAACTGAGTTTGAATGTATTTATTACTTATCCCCTTAAGAAGTTGGAATTCTCAAAAGGAACAAAGCGTATGAGATACAGTACAAAATTGTAAAGATGCTGCAACGATGGTGTTTATTCATTTTTTGTCACAGGGTGGTTGTTAACTATGACTTTCCTACGGGAGTGGAGGATTACGTGCATAGGATTGGAAGGACTGGGAGGGCAGGTGCCACCGGGGTGGCTTTCACGTTTTTGAGCGACCAAGATGCAAAGCATGCTTCAGATCTCATTAAGGTGTTGGAAGGAGCAAACCAGCGTATCCCACTTGAACTTCGCGATATGGCTTCACGTGGTGGTGGAATGGGCAAGCTTAGGCGTCGGTGGGGTTCCGGCTCTGGTGGACGTGATGCGGGCCATGGTGGACGGAATGGCTTGGCCTACAGTGGAAGGGATGGTGGTAGGGGCAGTTGGGGGATTCCAGAAAGAGGTGGGGGCCGCGGTTTTGATCGTGACCCCAGGAATAGGTACATACCCTTGTTCCTTGTAGTTGTCTATGTATAATTGTTGTTTACTTGCACTACTGGTTTACTTGAGCTATGTCAGCAGAGACTGCCAATACCTTAGCGAATTATGGTTTTGTATGTGCATTCCCCAACTGTACAGTACACCTTTCCAAGACAGTGAATGTTGGCAATCGGCAATCCAAAGTGAACACCATAGTTTTCCAAACAATCAATGTAGTAAATTGAAGATCTAGAGTGTTTTGGTGAGGAAAAATGTAAAAAACTAGTTATTATGGTCCTAAAAATGTGTGTCACATGAATAATTTGGAAAAAAGATTCGTTTTTTGGATGTTATTGCTTGAAAGACACAAGATCCAATTTGTTATCAATTAAATTGTACGCCTGTACATTAATTTTGGGACATGTGGTATGCAACATTCCCATTCTTCTTTTTCATATCGGTATGATCTGCATTCCAAGTAACGTAGTAGTTGATGTCCCATCAGAAGTCATTTCTTTTAATCAAGTCTAATAGCCTTTTATGAGAGTTTTTTTCCTTCTAAGATTACCAAGATTAATTGTGAGCACTTGTTTTCTAAGAATGTGTACGAGCCTATAGAGTAGATCCTGTTTAAGTGAGGTCGTGTGAGCACTATACTTTTGAGTGATTACTCTGTCGTTTACTCAAATGAAAATGATAGCTTCCTGACAGTGACAGGTATGGCCGCAGTTTTACTGACAATGCGGATGGTCATGGGAGCTACCATAATCGGGTCCATCATGAAAGGTTGGTTCGTGCTGGAGATGGTGCTCACCGAAGTAGAAGCCGGAGCCAAAGTAGAAGCCCAATCATGGGTCCCCACAGGTTGGTTCGTGCTGGAGATGTTGCTCACCGAAGTAGAAGCCAGAGCCGAAGTAGAAGCCCAAACAAGGGATTGGGAGACTCCAGGAGGCGGGCTCATAGCCGTAGCCGTAGCCGTAGCCTTGACAGGTTTGACCGGACCCTGCCAGCCCGTGTACGTTCCCCAGTTCGCAGTTCGCATAAACTTTCTTCACCACCATACAAAAGTGAGACCGGAAGGGGGGGATTCAAGAATTATGTGGACCCACCACGACGTTCCTTGTCTGGTGGTCATAGGAAGGAAAATATTAGGGGACCAAATGAAGATGATGAGTTGGGAAAAGCGGCAAGTGGTGGACCAAATGGCGACAGATTTGGAAATGGACCTGGGTCTTCATACTTGGGGGAGGAGGGGGAATTGGAGGAAGGCATGATTCCTGCGGATGAAGAAGGCTTGATTCCAATGGATGATGAAGATCCTCATCCCTCTTCTCCGTAAAACTGTATTGCCTGCGGGTTACCATCAATTGGTGCTTGTGTTGTTTCCTTTTTTCCCCTCTGATTCTTGAGGTAGGTTGGAGTTGTAACTGTAGCAGTGGTTTTGAAGTTGCTCTTCGATGGGTACATCCTAGAATTTTATTTAGTCAAAAAGTTCGATAAAGCAGACATGGGATGTTTGTTGTATTGGGGTTAGTATTTTTACATTGCTACAACTTCGCAATGTGAATCTGAGATGTCTACTCTTATTTCTTCTCTGTTTTGGTTGGTTGTGGTGGTGGGTAATCTCTCTCTCTCTCTCTGAAAGTGCGACCGATGCTCAGGACTGGTTTTGTGAATGACTAGTTTGTATACTTCTAAGGTGATATATTTGCGGTGTTAATTAAAGTTATGTACCGTATTGATCTTATAATGGTACCGGTGTACCGTTCTAGTCACCGTTCAGGTTTGTTTTAGCCGGTATCTTATTGTACTGGTCCGTTTTGTTTTTAAAAAAAATTCAATTAATTATTTTTTTGAGTAATTAGATATAAATTTTGATTAAAATTGTCTTTTATTATGTTTGATAATTTATTTTTAAATTGTGAAATTTTATTTTATATGTACAGTATAATTTTTTATTAAAAAATATTTATTTAAAAAATATATATCAATTTAGCGATAAATTCAAAACGATATATCGCACACTTATATAGATACATACCGTACTAATAACAAATTTGATACGCAATGAGATTTATAACTTTGGTCAGAACTAGAAGCTTTTTTTAAGCATGGATAAATTTGATGTAAAACTCGTGGCATTTTAAGGTTTGGATTTGAAATTTTGACTGGTGTTTTTTGGAAGTTATTTCATAAGAAAAAACCAACCAAAAGAAAGGCAAGGCGATGACCATAATCGTCAAACAGAAACCAACCAAAAGCCAAAGACTTGCACAAAAGTCAGGAAGAGCTAGCTACCTTGCAAAAACAAAACAAAAATTGCCAACAGAAAAACTCGCTCAGAATTAGTTCTCTGCACTGGCAGAGGAGCACCCCCGATGCCCTACACCTTACTGATCTAACCAGCATCAGCATAGGAATTTAGGCAGTTGGATCATGATGCCGACGTTTTGTAACTTCTTTGATTTAGGATTTTTGTGGTTGATTCGAAAGGCTCAAAATTAGTCACAATCCAAAACCAGTCAATAAATTGTTAAGAATAACATACGAGACAATATACTATACAACAATTACAATCGAATATATCTGTATGAAGAGAAGCTATCTCAACCGGGTTACTTGGACTTTATGTTAGACGCACAATTTACACACTTTAATCAACATTTGAAGTTATGCAGCCTTTGGCTTTATGCGCTTTGCTCTGGAATACAAGAAGACACCAGCAAGAGCCACTGCGGTTCCTGCAATTAAACTCAGCCAGTCATTAACCAAGAAATGCGACGATAGCATATTTTCTTAGCAATTATCAGTGATATGGGGTTTACCAAGAGAGTTGATGGGCGAGACTGGTGTCTGAAAGAATATAACTGAGGACATGATGACCACAACTCGCTTCAGACAGTTGGCCACTGAATGGGTTACCGGGGATACCATTTGTAGAATCATATATGAAACCTGACAGTATCCAAAAGAATAAGCACATTCAGTTACAGGGAACTTTCGATTGGAACAAACTCTGATATGGATATCACAACATGTGTCCACGTGTCAGATTCATCTATAAGTCCACGTCGGCATGGCTTGATTTAGTGATACTTGAATACTTCTTGTGGTGTTTTAGGGTAAGATAGTCTTTACGAACTAACAAAGAGGATTTTATTTATGAAAATGAGTCTATGAACAGTTAAAAAGTCGGACAACGCAAATCTCATGCCCTTGCTAAAGCTTACCACTACCCAGGTCGGGTGTGTGATTTACCTACTTCACACAATTCAGAGAATTCATATTGCCCTATCTATTGTTTTCACATGCCATATGCTCTCTATTGTTTTCACACCGAAGAAACTTAGTCCCAATTATGTTTTCAAAAATTGAAGAAATCGCTCATATTGATACTATGTTAACATAATAAAGGGCGTGATACCGCATCAACAAAATGAGTATTAGCATTGAATATCCAACTGTCAAGTTTTATCTGTAACTTTTCAAGTGAACGAGCGTGTTACTTTTGAAGTTTTCCGCGGCGTTACTGTGCTTATTCTTTAATTAATGTCCACACTCTGCTCCTTTTGAAACAAGCATGAGATGACTAATGCAGTGAGTTTTTCAACCTTCTAGGTCATGAAAAGCACAAGATAGCGAAAAGCCTCACCTGTTGATAACTATGAAAGCAAAAACCAGCCAAGAGAGATCTCACACACAACTCTTTGACATTCAACCCTTGACTTGCCTGAAATCAAGTACAACAGTCATATCATGTGGGAACTTGGATAAAAGCTGCAATCTTTTTCCACCTAGTATAGGTTAAAAAAATTGGGTTATGAGTTTGAGAAAAAGGAAACTAAAGACATATACTAAGCTTATTCACTTCATTATCTTCTTATCTTCCCCTTTCCATTCCCTTTCCCATTTTCCCTCCACAAATCCAAGATTGAAACACAAAATAAGTTAATCACATAAAACTTACAGCATACTGCAGGTATGATGGACTAAACTTCACTCCTTCCATGAAAATGGTAACAGGGGCCAGTAGAACAAACGAGAAGATCGTTATAATGGAGAAGAGATTGATATTGTCCAAAGCTTCCTGCTAAGATAGATTGCTAGTTAACGGTACCTAGAATACATTGATTTAACTAGAAAAGTGAAAAACAATATTGGGGTCAATGTGTACTTGCCTCTTTATTGACCATGAATTTTTTGCTAAGTACATTTCGAGATTGGTTGGTCAAGTTGGAAGCCATTGCACTACTGAAACCTATCCTGTTCCAAAACAAAAGAGATCTTCGCATGTCAAAACCATATTTCAAATTCCTCCTGAGGTTTGAGTCGTTAGTTCCTTTATAAAGGCATGGATTGCTCTCATACCAGTTAAAAGACGCCTCAGTGAATGATGCTAATACCACACCTCCAACAACTGGTACAAGGGAAAAAACTACCCAAAGACTGGGCCACTGTATGCACAAGACGATCATACAAAGAGTTGAAATAGCTCCCATGATATGGACTATCTAGTCAAATATCTTCCGGAAAGAAAACATCGACCTAAAAGACAAAACACTCTGAATCTGATAAAGATCGCGGAACTCATAAGACTGGGAAAATGTTGTAGAAACTAGT
>JABCMJ010024695.1:0-47343 GCA_014822125.1 Arbutus unedo | reverse complement strand
TGGGACAATTGAAAGATGAAGGAGGTTAAGTGAAACTGAGTAATAGATGGAGGAGATTTTATGTAATTTATCCTTAAAATGAATTCAGATTGTTTACAATTCTTAGGTTATTACATAGGAATTGGTTAACCTCAGAATACTTGGAGTTTAGAGGACGATAGGTCAACATTCAAACACAGTACTCTCGAAACCTTTCTAACAAAAGTTGAGATTTTGACAAATCACGGAAACATGTGAATCGAGAAATAATTGTATCTCCTTAGGAGTTGTGTTTAGGATACGTTTAATCGTGATATGATCCATGAGGTGTCTTTTAGTCGAACTGCATATTGAGCTAAGTTGTGTCGTTAGTCGTGTCATGTATTGAACCAAGTTATGTCATAAGTCGAATTATGTTCGTAAGTCATCTCGTGTCATTTAAAATAAAATATAGTATTGTAGAAGTGAAGTAACATATTTTGATGTCGGACACGATGTACGAAAAACATAACATCTGGGAACATAATGATTGAAAACATACCGTACAAGAGCCAATGTTGGGAGCGTTGGTGGCCGAGAACACGATTTAGTATAAGGATCGAGATCATATCATACGAGAGCCTCATAACATGAAATTAAAGTTTTAACATGAAATTAGGAATTGAACTGAACTTTTTACAGGCATGGTATTGACGAACACGGGGGCAGAAACTTATAATCTAGTTCTAGGCAGTGACTTAAATAAATTATCACCTAAGCTACACTCTGATTTACTAAAGATTTTGTACTTACTTATTTACTACTTCTACTATTTATTACTTGCTCATTACATAATCATGTATTATTATAATCTGATGCATAAATTGAAAAGTATGGGTAGAAATTATTTATTGAGCTTTATCACTTGTGGTGCAAGTTTTCTATGTAATAACCCTAATTTTTTTAAAAATAAACTAAAATTGATTAATAATCAATATTTAGCATTTTAATTTGTGTCTTTAATTATTTTAATTCTATAATTCAAAATTTTGAAATAAAGGGAGGCCGCTCAAGTGACCTCAGGACCGCTTGAGCGAGCTATCGAGATACAGAACATTGGAGATGAAATCTTTTGAGGTTTGTTCGCATTCATGGCTTTTAAATTTGGTTTATGGATGAAATATGTTACCGTATCGGATTCTATTGGCTTTAATACAAAAAAATTATATTTAATTCAAATTTTGATAGCAATTGATACAAATTTAATTTGGAATTTTTATTGAAAATAATGGAAATCAATTTGGAATTGAATAGGGGGATTAAGCCTATTAGAATCCTAGAGTCTATATAAGTCACACGGATTATAGGTTAGTGTTTACATAATTTTGTAATCAGAAAGTATAGAGAAAGTGGTGAGGAGGTTTCTAGTTTCACAGAGAGGGTTCATAGTGTTCTTGAGCAAGAAGAAATCATACTCAAATTTCATCGAAATCATCTCAATTTCGTAGTTGTTTCTTCAAATCAAGGTAGGATTTCTTACCTTCCAACCCGTAGGATTTCATTCATGTTGTTTAATTTCAATTTAGAACCAAAAAGCATGAATTAATGTTTATTTCGAGCAATTTTTGTAGAAAATAGAAAGTTGTAAGAACTTGAAAAAAGAAGGCTCACTCGAGCAAGCTCTAGACCACTCGAGTGTCCTTGTAAAATTTCCTGTCACTATCTGTTTTCCAGAGACGTCAGAGCTTGGATTTTAGTAGCGAGCTCTTAATTGCTCAAGCGACCAGTCAAAAATCTGTATATTGAGACTTTGTTCCAACACTGTTAACTGATCCAGAAAGTATGTACACACTGCACAGACATACACAACATTTATCTTATGTCCACAAAACCCTGTGGGGTATCATGCGAGTTGGTGACCATGAAATTGACGTTTGACCATGCTTAGAAGTGTTGACTACGAGTTGGTGACCATGAAATTGACGTTTGACCATGCTTAGAAATGTTGACTACGATTGTGGTATGTTGTTATGTTTGATAAAGTAGATCTGGTTTACATTTATTTTTCGTGTTCTGTGTTGAAAAGTGATGGTCATGTCAGGTATGGCCGTCGTGCTACCCAATGAGATACTTGTAATTACAGCTGTTATACTGTCAAGTTTATCGTAAAAATGTTGAATGAATGTTAGATAGAGAACTCTGTGAACATATTGTACTTGGAGTTTTGTGAGGAAAAAACTTAAAATACACGATAAGGACACTAGTTCAACTATCACCTATAACAAGAAAGCGAAGGGTATTAGGTAAACATTATAATGTAGTAACATTGTGTAAAGACAAATAGTGACAAATAATGAAAAGATGATAACTTGTTAATGGTGTCCGTCGTGGCAAGTGTTGTTATTGGGCATCAACTCGTTGTTGTGATTTGGTTTGGATTTCAACTAGAAGGTGGGTGTAGTCAATTGAAGGTCCGTTATTATTTATGGAAGGACCCCAACTAGGAGGTGAATGTATTCGATTGGAAGTGACTTTAGAGTCGTCTGTGAGTATAGCTCTGGACCCCGAGAGAATGATGATTAGTGTCTTGGGCATCATTGAGCCGATTAAGAGGAAGCGACTAAGGTTCGTTGGTACCTGACCTGGTGAAGGCTCCTTCCTTATCAGGTCAGTATTCTAGTTAAGTACATAACTTTAGACTACAATCCCTTGATAGGTAAGGCCTTGTCAATAACAACCAAGTGTCATATATTAGATAGTCGGGTAGGAGATGGAGTTCTCGGTGAAACTCCTAGAAATATAATAAACGAAAGCATAATAAACCTATATGTTTACTTAATTGTTCAGTTTCATTATTTGTTTATATCTTGTTGCATGTTTGATTTTCTTTTGGGTTCAATTTTTCGGGTAATGTTCCCTACTAAGTTTAATTACTCATCGGAGCAACTTCTCTACCTTTAGCATTTTACGCTAGATGGGGATGTACAGATCGAGTTTCACCACAACAAGAAGAGACGGTGGTCATTGAACAAGAGTTCAACATGTGGCTGCCCTACCCTTAGTTTAGTTTTGCTCTGTCCTTTAATTTAATAAATGTAAAGCCCATAAGGGTATTTCTGTCATTTTATTTTAGACAGTGTAATTATTAATTTTTTGTTTAATAAAAGAAGTTGTCTTTTTAATAATTGTTTTGATAAATAAAATAATATTAAAAAGATTTAAATAACGTTGCTAAGAATCGAGGCGTTACATTCTACTATGGGCTTTTTACGCCAAGTATCGAGAATCATGTTGAAGAACCTGACTTCGAGGCCATTGACGACAACATTCAAGAAAAAAACTAAATTGCACCCTGATTTATCGAGATTGTTTAAACTCTGTACTTTTTCAAATTCAGATGTAATTTCTCTTTAATTTTAGAAATTATAATCAAACTCCTATTTTATTAAATTATGGAATAAAAATCAATTTGGCTCAATTAATTTCTTCTAAGTTAACGTCTCCACAAATTCGAAGCGTTGCACATACGACCCCATCTTGTCAACATATCAGATCTGCATGGTATAAATTTTACTTATGTTGTCAACATCATTAGAACAAGAATTGATTTTTTTTTTACTTTTATAGCCTATATCTTTTTCAAAAATTAAATTAATTAGACTAAGAAGACTAAAGTTTTTTTAATTTATTTTCTTGAGCAAGACTAAGCCAGCAATAAGTTTCTTGAGTCACAAAGTTAATTTTTTCCGAGCTAATACAAGTGTAACAAACATGATCGATAGTACAAAATCAATTATTTGAGTCTATCTTACAAATTAATGTGTGGACTCTACTAAACATATTTTTACTATGAAAAAAATTACATAATAATCTTAACTAGAATTTATTAGTCCCACAATTTTCAAAAAAATAATAAAAAAAGTATACATTAATGTTTATCACTTCTCCTCCCTCCCCCCTCTCTATCTCTCCTTATCTCCGATCCATCCATTTGAACACTTTATTTTACTAAGCTAATTAAGTTTTATGTATACTTACTTTTTAAGATGTAGTACATATGTATTATTTTAAAAACATATTGCGAGGTTCAAATTAATTTATATGTACATGGATTGTTTTTAATTAAGATTAAAGTTATGAAGCTCTTTAATTATATTTTAATGTTATTAATAATGCGGTAAACACAAGTAATACATTGGTTATCTAACAAACTAAATTAGAGTTTTTTGATTCTATACACACGTTGAAGATGAAGCATTTGAAGGATAATACGAATCTTTTTTTTTTTATGGGCTTCCACAAAAGATCATTGGAAGTATTAAAAAAATTGGGAAGTACAAAAGTAATTACGAATTTATTTATTTTTATGGGCTTCCATAAAACATCCTTGGAAGTATAAAAAAATTAAATCACAAAAGAACCCAATGGTTATTGAAGTCAGATTTCTACATTGACACTCCCCCCGGCTGCTCATTTCTCGTGACTCTACCGTGAGGACTTCTGTTCATCTCTCTCCTCTCTCTCTCTCTCTCTCTAGGACAGAGAAAAACACCTGCCCCGTGAGACCCCTACTTGAATATTGTACTGCCTTACTTTCATCAAATCTCTTTCGTCTTGCAGAAGTTAATCGTTCTTTTCCTTCTGCAACCGTTTGCGTAGTTCGGTTTTGCAGTAGACTCTCTGATATAAAGATTGGGTTTTTATATATTTCCAACCAATTTTTTTGCCAGTTATCCGAACCCATGTGTTTGGTATACTAACATACATTCCCTTTTCTATTTCTTTCCATTGTTTAAAGTCCTCTTTGGTTGAAAGCTGTTTTTTCTCCTTCTGGTCTTTTTTGAGTTTTGAGGATTTTATTCTTCTCACCTGAAATCAACGCTTCCATGTCCTCTGAATTACCTGAATCTCAGGAATCTAAAAAGGGTCATCTTCAAAGAGTGAAAAACTTCCTGGGTTGTTGAAGAACTACTTGGAATTTGATGTTACAGGACTTTTCTTGGTCAATCCCGTCTAAAGTTGAAGGCATGTACTTTGATCAATCTTTGGATATGAAAGTGGGTTTTCATCTGTTGCCGTTGTGTTTGAAGAAAAACCAAAGAGAATATTGATTTTGCAGTTTCTGAGTTGAAAATGCGTTCTTGATTGCTCTTTTGGGGTTTTGCAGAGAAACAGAAGAGTTTTTGTTTTCGCTGGAGAAATCCCTAAAATGGCATTTCTGTCCTTTTTCTGTCTCTTCCTGTTTGGGTTCCTATCATGGTCTCAACTTGTGTATGCTGAGCTCTCCCATGAAGAAACCACATTGGTGGCCATTAGCAATGACCTTGGACTGACTTCTTGGGTTAACAACTCAGATTACTGTTCTTGGCAAGGGATTCAGTGCAGCTCCAACAATTCCATGATTGAAAAGCTGGATCTTTCTCACCGGGGGCTTCAAGGTAATTTCACTCTGATCTCTGAGCTCAAAGCACTGAAGTGGCTTGACCTTTCATATAATAACTTCCATGGTTCAATCCCACCAGCACTTGGAAATCTATCTGAGCTCGAGTTTCTTGATCTGTCTTATAATAAGTTTGGAAGCTCAATTCCTGTTGATTTGGGTAGGCTCAGAAATCTTAGATCATTGAATCTGTCTAGTAATTCTCTGATAGGACCAGTACCTAATGAGCTTGAGGGTCTAGTAAACTTGCAAGATTTTCAAATTTTTACCAATAGATTGAATGGGTCTATACCACTTTGGGTGGGAAATTTGACCAATTTGAGAACGTTTACTGCCTATGAGAATATTCTAGGTGGTAGAATCCCTGATAATCTAGGGTTGAATTCGGAAATTCGTTTGTTAAACCTTCATTCAAACTGGCTTGAAGGGAAAATACCTGATAGCATTTTTGCTTTGGGAAAGCTGGAAGTTTTGGTTCTAACTCAGAACATATTGTCTGGCTATTTTCCCAAATCGGTTGGGAATTGCAAAGGACTTTCGAGCATTAGAATTGGAAACAATAGGATCATAGGAAACATTCCTAGGGAAATTGGAAACGTTAGCAGCCTTACATACTTTGAAGCTGATAACAACCACCTCTCTGGGGAAATTGTCTCGGATTTCGCTCAGTGCTCTAATCTCTCTCTCTTGAATTTGGCCTCAAATGGTTTTACCGGAACTATTCCTCCGGACTTTGGTAACCTTACCAATCTCCAAGAATTGATAGTTTCCGGAAATAGTTTGTTTGGAGAGATTCCGACATCAGTTCTTAGTTGCAAGAGCCTAAACAAGCTGGATTTGAGCAATAATAGATTCAATGGCACAATCCCAAAAGATATCTGCAACACGACGAGATTGCAATACCTTCTACTGAGTCAGAATTCCATTAGAGGGGAAATTCCTAATGAGATTGGGAATTGTGTGAAATTACTTGAATTGGAAATGGGTAGTAACTATCTGACTGGAACTATCCCTCCGGGGATTGGTCACATCAAGAATTTGCAGATAGCTTTAAATTTGAGCTCTAATCATCTCCATGGACTACTGCCTCCTGACTTGGGTAGACTCGACAAGCTTGTTTCTTTGGATCTCTCTAATAATCAACTCTCTGGGACTATCCCGTCTGCATTCAAGGGCATGCTAAGTTTGATAGAGGTCAATTTCTCAAACAACCTGTTCACTGGTCCAATACCCACCTTTGTGCCTTTCCAGAAGAGCCCAAATTCAAGCTTTTTGGGGAACAAAGGGCTATGTGGGGAGCCATTGAGTTCTTCATGCGGAAACTCTGATAGTTCTGGCCACGAGAATTACCATCATAAGGTTTCTTTCAAGATCATAATGGCTGTTATTGGATCTGGGCTTGCGGTTTTTGTATCCGTGACAATTGTTGTTGTGATTTTCATGATGAGGGAAAGACAAGAAAAGGCTGCCAAATGCGCAGAGATCATCGATGATGGCAGCAACAACCGGCCATCAATCATAGCAGGAAACGTGTTTGTTGAAAATCTGAGACAAGCAATAGATTTTGACGCTGTTGTAAAAGCAACTATGAAGGATTCAAGTAAGCTGAGCAGCGGAACTTTCAGCACTGTCTACAAAGCTGTTATGCCTTCTGGTATGGTTTTATCTGTGAAGAGGTTGAAGTCGATGGACCGAACGATAAATCATCACCAGAGTAAGGTGATTAGGGAGCTCGAAAGGCTGAGTAGACTCTGTCACGATAATCTATTGACACCCATTGGGTATGTGATTTACGAGGACGTTGCTCTTTTGTTGCATCACTACTACTCCAATGGTACGTTGTTTGAATTCCTTCACGATTCTTCAAAGCTCCCAGAGTACAAGCCCGATTGGCCTACAAGACTGGGCATCGCAGTCGGAGCGGCTGAAGGGTTGGCTTTTCTTCATCACGTGGCAATTATTCATCTCGATATCTCTTCTGGTAATGTACTTCTAGGTGCCGATTACAAAGCTCTGGTTGGTGAGGTTGAGATATCGAAGCTGTTGGATCCGTCCAGAGGCACCGCAAGTATCAGTGCAGTTGCTGGTTCATTTGGGTATATTCCCCCAGGTACTCTATTGTCATGCTGATTCATAATGCTTTGTCAATGTTTTATTTACTTTCTGAGGGCATCTCAAATCCTTCACTACATTCTTCCTTGATTTCAAAATACTAACAAAGACCCGTTTAAAAAAATAAGAGTAAGAATTTGAGATGTCCTTATACTATGTTACTAACTGTATTTTGAGTTACTTATTATGTAAAACGGCTGATGATTACGACAGAGTACGCATACACAATGCAAGTTACCGCACCAGGAAATGTCTATAGCTATGGTGTTGTTTTGCTTGAGATTCTTACGACCAGACTACCGGTTGATGAGGCCTTTGGTGAGGGGATGGATTTGGTGAAGTGGGTACACAATGCACCAGCAAGAGGGGAAACTCCAGAGCAGATACTCGATTCCAGGCTCAGCACCGTCTCCTTCACCTGGAGAAAGGAAATGCTATCAGCTCTAAAGGTTGCCCTATTGTGTACCGACAGCACCCCTGCCAAGCGGCCCAAAATGAAGAAGGTGGTGGAAATGCTTCAAGAAATCACACAAAACTAAAGGCGATTCATATGCGTTTTCCTCGATTTTGATCCATTGTGATCAAGAATTTACTATCCAGTGGTCAGGACAATGGGAGTAAATGCTATAAGTTATCAGGGATATTCTCCGCAGCTGGTTTTTGGATCGAAGGATTGATGGAAATGGCGGCATGTAATATCTTTCAAAACCTGTAGAAGAAAAGGAGGATTATCACTATGTTATATTGTGACTAAATATCAGGCCATCAAGTTTTCAATAGAGGTTTTGGTTTATAGATATGTATAAGGGGGAAGATGCACTCTATGATGGGCAATTATGGGTGTCCCAGTTCAATCGATACCTAGTTAAGTTTATACAAACTTAATCTCCTCTCTTTGTTGATAGTATTGAATGTTTTCTCTTCTATACTGTATCTGCATCGTCACAATATGAAATGGGATTGCTTTCGGCAGTCTTCAAGTTTAAAATGATGGAGGAAAATCGATGTTTTGAACTTATTTTTTGTGTTTTTTGAAATATTTTTAACTTTTGGGCATTATTTTATATTTTTTTGAAATCTCTTATCAAGTCCAACTAATAACCATAAAAAAATTGATACAAAATAAAAAAATAATTTTTTTTCCAAATAAGAATAGAAAAGTAATCAAACAATAATTTAATAATTACTATATGCTGAATAGATCTTGAATAAAAAAAAGACTTCAATAAAAATTAAAAAATTTAATTTTTTAATTTTGTGTATCAGTTCAAACATACTTCGACAAATGAATAGTTAAAATCAATAAGAATAAGCATAATGAAATCTACAACACCCCAAAAAGAGTGTACAAATAGAAAAACAAGAAAATAAAATGACAGCTCTTATGCAAAATACCAAATCGGCCACCTCCAATTCTGCCATATTGGCTTATTCATACTCCACAGAGGGAGGAGAAATCGACATTCGGCTCCATAACTTGTCGAAAATTGCCACTTCATCTACTCAAAACCGCGGCCGGATCTATACAGTAGAGGAGAGGATATGTTAAAGATTTTCCAAATAACTTTGTTTGTATTTTGAGAGTTTTTTTAAAACCCTCATAATTCCTTGAATGATTGCTTGAATATTGGGTTTAACTTGAGAGAAAGAACGGTTGTACCCATTGTGGTATCCATTTGTACGGTTGTACTTGTTGGAACGAATTGTACCCAATCAGGTGAACCGGTTGGGGTGCAATCGGTCGTACCCCTTTTGAAAAGATGTGTTGATTGAGTATGGTCGCAATTGTTTGAAAGGGTCCAATTCAAATAGATATTTCTTAACCGTATCATTTGGAGTTAATTATTTTTTCTTAACCGTCTTTCTCCCAAAATAACTCTTATATTCTATAGCATTATTTTCAAGTTTTGATATCATGGAGAATCGAAACTTGATGGTTTCTGATTCTATTAATTTTCATCAGGTAGATATTCTGTCCAACTCCGTTTGTGCAAACATAGTTGGATAGAACTTTAGTTATGGCTTCGTTATATCTTGAAGACGGATTTACTGTAATCCGGTGCACACCATCTGATTGGAGCAAATAATGTCTTTAGAAAAACGACTCAGTAACGCGCCTCGAAGTGTCAACATTTCAGTGTTTTACAGTAGACCTCATCGCCGACAACCAATTTGAAGATAGTTTTCCTCCAACTATCTGAAGACCATATTTTTGCAATTGCGGTGTCTATACGGAAAAATAAAATAAAAGTTTTTTCTCTATTGCTAATTAAGAATGGCCAGATTTTATCTGTTCACTTGGCATGTAGGGTATGTAGGTGCGTTCATGATTTGATTGGATAAAAATTGTTTAATTTTCATATCTGTGGAATAAACTATGTTTATAATAAAGTTTTTCTTCTTCCGTTACAAAAGAAAACAGTGGGCAAATAATGGGTAACATGTGATATTTGTTGTGCTTGTTACAAGTCGATGCAAGTAGTACAAAATGTGTTGGTTAAATAGTAATCTTAACGGTTAAAAAAGTTGGTAATTAGCGGTGGAGTGTAAATAGCACACAATTAGTATGTCTTTTCAAGAGCACGCTGATTAGGCAATTTTGAGAATCAATTGTTTTTAAAACAGTTGCAACCATTCCTTTGGTTTAAAAATTAATTTCCTTTGGTTTAAATTTTTACCGTTAGTCCGGTTAAATTGTTGAAAAATTACATCAGTTGTTACCTTTTGAGTATAATTTGACAATAATTTTTGTTGTTCGATGAACTGTTTATTATTGAAATTGCCCAATAATATACAAATATATAAAAATAAAATCAAAAAAGAAGAGGAGGAGAAGAAGAATTAAAATGGATAATAATAAATGTGATCACAATTTAATTTTAGTGCCGTTTGGGATGAACAGAAAAGGTGCCTTATTAAACAATTAGACAAAATGCACAACACCAGTGAGTGGCCATATATGTAGTTTGAAGGCACTGGTTCGGTAAATTCCGAGACTATCCATTCAAATTGAAATTTTGAAAAGCAACTTCTTTTTTTTCCAAAAGAAAAACAGTTAGGAATCTAAAAGTTATAAGTCTTCGAGGACACATTCTTCGTTCCTATATAATGGCATAATTATAGTTATTGGAAGCTATTTTTAATTCCCTGCATTTGTTCTTTCTCTATCACTCCACGCGCGAGTCTCAATTGTAAATCTTTTGGGTTTATTCTTTCTTTCGGTTGGATTTTTATCTTGTTATCAATATGGTTTCAGAAATTTCGTTAAACTTTATTCAACTTTCTACTCCTTTTTTACCACCGTTCGATATAATATTGGGTGACGCTTCATCTCAACCAAGTCTTGATGATATATTTGGTTTCGAGAATGGAAGCAAGTTTTCGCTAGGCGAGAACTATTGGACGAGAATCAACCGATTTGTATTGATATCTCCTCCGATGAAGAAGACCATTTAGTGGCAGAAGAATCGGTGGAAAATATAGCGGATGATTTGTTAGAAGTGGAAGGCAAATAAGTGTCCTATAAAATTGACAAGGACACAATTGCGATGGATAATATAAGTCCTTTAGATTATATGGAAGCTTTAGATGAATCCACCGCGTCAATGTCTAGTTCGCTAGTCAATGTCTTCCATGGGTCGTCCCCTCCGCAAGGTTTTGATGGAGTGGTGGACTGTGCTCTAAATCCATTGCATAAAATGTTGACGTTGAAAATGGCAAGGAAGAAGCATAATGATATCCCTATCCGCAAAGGGCCAATTATTAGGCGCACAACACTTAAAAGTGTTCTGTGTCCTGCATCGCTTAAGAAGATGAAATTTGTGATAGATTTGAAAGTTAAAGTATTCACATATTTAGTGTGTCTACATGCTAGATTATTTTATGTACTTTTTGGAGGCATAAATCTTGTGGACTCTTGCGTGCTTATGACAAATATTGGTTATTGGAAGTTTGTCTTTCCTTATTTGTTACATATTTTTCTTAGAGTACACATAGATGTAGTGAATAGTCTAGTGGTCGTATTACCACAATTAATGGCGCGCCATGTAATAACTTAATTGTTAATTTAATTGTTATATTTTTAATTTTCTTTTCCTTTATTTTATATAGCGTTAGTCTAGGCACCAGTTCAACTATCTTTGAACATTTGTGGATATATTTATATATCGGTAGGGTCGTTGCACTTGTTCGTTATGATTCCTTGACATTATTTCAAATCAAACAGCATGTTTAGTACCTTTTGCTCTGTGCATCTTTTAAATTCTGATTTTCGACTTACAAAACAGTTTTTGGTTGTTTACAATTTGTCGTGACCTTTGAATTCGGAAGTTATTTTTAATGTGGAAAATAATTCAAAGCTATTTTTTCGAAGATCGCAATTACTGTTCTTCGAAGTTTGAAATTTAATGGTTTCTAATTCGAAGTTGGAATTTGAACTTCGAAGAGGATTATTTTGAAGTTCGAAGTTCATATTCGAAATTGGAACATTCTATTTTTCCATGTTCGAAGCTCGAAATTGGTTCGGTTATCGAGTTTTCAGAATATATATTTTGTTCGGACTAACATTTAATTGTTTTGGTGACCCTTGAGAGATCTTTGTATCTCAAAGACTAACATTTAATTGCCTTGGTGACTCTTGGGAGATCTTTGTATCTCAAAGAAGAGACACAGGTACCCTTAGAAATAAGAGTAATGAGGGACATTAGCGGGTTATTAGATGTATGTCTCTTTCTGTGTATGTAAAGCATCTGCATAAGGTTTCTTGACTCATAACTCATATAGTATTTCATATGCAGTTGTGATAGTATTGTATGTTTTTTATGAGCATGAAAATTAAATTTTATTGAGGAACAATTTTTGCTGTGAATGAATTCGGATATAATTTTATAGTCAAGATTTGTGTGGTCTATCGTCAGTGACACTTGACATGGTAATTGGGTCATGGAGCTACTTATGTGACACGAAATTGTGTTACATGATTCTTGATGAGCACTGTTTGACGATCAGATCACAAGACAAATAATCGTGTTGAGGTAGGTACAAAGTTGCAGCACTGTGGTACACGTGGTCGATAGTTGACCGAATTTGTGGCTATCTAAATTATATTGAGTATGATAATTTTGACCACAAAACATATTTGTATATACATGTGGAGGTTAAATATTTAACCAATGGGTGTGTCTCTTGAATTTAAGCTAAATGGTGTGACCATTGGAGGCTAAACTAAGTGGTATGATGTAATGTGTGAAATAGAATGAAATAACAAGTCAAGACATTTTTTTTTCAAGAAATGTGAAATAAATGAAACATAGTTTCATTGGAAGAAATATTATTTGACGAGTTGTCGGTGTGGATTCTAAGTCACGTGATCTCCTAGACAAATTGGAGAGTTACAAGATATGGAATGGTGAATTCCTACTATTTTGGTTACATAGTTGTCTTAGACAACATCCCACAAGTTTAATTCTAAATTAAATAATTTAGGAAAACGTGGTTATATGCTTGTAACGGGTATCCATTAGTTATATGGATACAAAGACGCCTTATTGATTCTAAGCATTGAAACCATGGATAAAATTAAGTTTTGTGGGGCTTTTCATTCTTGAATTAAAGTGAGGGTTTTCATTCTTGAATTAAAGTGAGGATTTTACGATGAGATGAAGTGACACAATATTTTGTTATGGATACATTTCTTAGTAAATTACTTATGAGAAAGTGTTGGTAGTTATGATTGTGATAGTAGTCTGGATACGAAAATCACATCATGAACTATGGTAATTTATAGCTATGAAAATATTATTTCTGCGACAATAATAATATTTATTAAATTCTTACAAGGGTATTGGTGTAGAAAACATCAAGAGAGAGGAGATTTATGCCCAGTTAGATTTGATCACTCTTGGCGAAAACTCAACTCAACCGGTTGATACTTTCAATCACTTGAGTTCAATGAGAAATTACACCATATGTCGTGATTGTAAGCACTTTAACGATTTTCTATCTATCCCAAGATAAAGTTCTTCGTACCTGTAATGTAACACAAAAGAGACTGAGCTACTTAACTCTTAATAGGTTTTTTGATGTTATCAGGTGCATTGTAGAGAACTTACCTATGTAAGTGTGGAGGTGGTGCCGCTTCCTATAGGTCACAGGGCTAGATCTTAAAGTGCTTATGAAATCAAGATACAGACCCAAGGCCAATGCACAGGTCAGCTGATTAGGATATTTGCAATATCGAAAGAATTATGTGTGAGATGTCCAGTTAATCACCAGAGCACAACTAGTTCAAAGACATGTCTACTATGTTGTCCTGATTAACTTTGATGTGTTTTCACTAAGTGAATAGTTGAAATCATGAGGCATTATTCATATATGCAAAAGTTTTATAAGAGAACTAGAGACAATTCTTTTTTATTTTGAAAATAGTGAGAGAATGTTAGAGATTTTTAAAATAACTTTGTATTTTGGGAGTTTTTGTAACCTTCCTAGTTTTTTGAATGCTTGCTTGAATATTGGGTTTAATACTTGAGAAAAAGAACGGTTGTACCCATTGGGGTACCCATTAGTACGGTTGTACACGTTGGAACAAGTTGTACTCATTTGGGTGAACTGGTTTGGGTGCAACTGGTCGTAGCCTTTTGAAATGATGTGTTGATTAATTGGGTGTGGCCGCGACTACTTGAAATTGTGCAATCCTCATCGTAGGATCTAATCCAACAGCAAAAAGTGAACGAATGCGTGCCAATTCAAACAGGTATCATTTGGCCTATAAATTGCCTACGAACTTAGTCATTTGGAGTTGGTTATTTTTTCTTAACCATCTTTCTCTCAAAATAACTCTTATATTCTTTAGCATTTGTTTTCGAGTTTGGATATTCTGGAGAATCAAAACTTGATGGTTTCTAGTTCTATTAATTTTCATTACGTAAATAGTTAGTCCAACTCCGTTTGTGCAAACGTAATGGGATAGAACTTTAATTCTAGCTTCGTTGGATCTTGAAGACAGATTTGTTGTAACCCGATGCACACTATCTGGTGGGGTGCATATACTGTCTTTAGGAAAGCAACTCAATAATGCGCCTCAAAGTGTCAATATTTTTGTGTTTTGCAATAGATCTCATCACCGACAACCAATTTGAAGACAAGTTTTCTCCAACATGATGGAAGGATGGAGGAGGTTGAGGAAGAGGGGAAAAGGGAGAAGAGAGAGCCAAAGGGAGTGGGGAGAGGTGAAGAGAGGGAGAGAGCGACTTGGTAAAGGTAGTTTGTGCTTTCTACATTCAAACTCAACTCGTGTTTGTATAGTAAAGAGCTCGGTCGAAAAAGCTGAGTCTCATCTGCTAAAAATGTCAAACTATTCCGAATCTGCATTTCTAAATACATGTCGAAGAAGTTTGTTAAGTTCATGTTGAAGGAGTTCGCTAATGCATGGTGTAATTTCTATTTCCCCTACTTTACAAATGAATAGCTTTTAGTTCACTAACAATTATACGTTAAATTATACGTAAGAAAAAGAAACACTAATATATGGGGACATAACCAAATATATATTAGCTTTGTTTGTTTCATACCACTACCTCAGCCTCATGATGGCGAATAAATCGTCTTCAGTCGGCCTTGCTGCTGAAGATCAGAGGACTCCGGAGTATCGTCAAACCTCCCTCCCTTTCTCTGAATCCCTCAAAAACATAGAAAGAAGGGATTACAAGTTGGCACCAGGCTGAAATGCTGCAGCTAAAAATCCAGAAATGCTCAAGAGTGTACATTTTCGAACATTCACAATGGTCAAAGAAAAACCCCCCTCTTGCGTTAAAATGTTTTGTATAGTCCAAAGCTTTCTTGTTGGTCTTCGAATAACTTACCAAAGATTTATGTGAAATGTAACAAGTGACATGATCACCCCACCAACATTTATTAAGATCCAAGAGTTTGCAGCATGTAAAGTAAAACATATCCCAAAACAATAGGCAAAAATGACAGCACAAATGCCACAACAAAGCAAATCAACAGTAGCACTGTTTCAAAATGGTAATCATTGTTTGGGCCTTGAGAAATTTCTGCTCAAGGAAGAACACCGCAATCTAGGGAAACCTGGTGAAGGATCACAGGGTACTAGCGGAACTTCAAGAATCAGCATTGGACTTGACGATAAAATTCTGGCGACTGATTGGGTTCATCACCACAGGGGGACCCGCTGTCCGCGGCCATGCCTGGAACTTCTTGTCAGTCTCTGCCCACCATTCTTTGTTCGAAACAGTTCCTGGAGTAGTGCCTGCTTGAAAGCCAGCGTAATATTAAGCTGCAGCACCACAAGGGAACAAAATAACAGAAATGAAACATAAAATTTACCCCCAAAAATCTTCTTGTCAGCAATAACATAGTCCACCACGTATGCAAGAGCACAAGTTCCCAAAAGGGAGCCTACTATGTACTTGCCTGCCATTATTAGCCTGCCACAGCCACGAAAAATACCGTGTCACAGAACAAAACAATGACCATAAGAAAGCCACCCCACAGCACAGCTCAGCTATTTAGATGTGGAACACATCTAGTGATCAGTTCCCAGAGGTCAGGTACAAAAACAGCTGAACCTAAAAAGAAAAGCCTTCTAGTCCAGTCGCATTCAACTTTCACTTGGAGAGAATTTAAGGATGCAAAAGTGTTAAATAACAGGTATAAAAAGGCGGAAGAAAATGCTTGAACCCAGCCAGGTAGGTTTCTATTGGTCAGCTAAGGCCTAAAACTGTTTCCAGAATCTTTTCCGTCTTGATTTTCCAGAAAACTCATATAAACTTGTTTTCCAATTTGTTTCGTTGATAGTTTTCAAAACATGTTTTCTGAAATGTTTTGGAAACAAAACGGTAGTCACAAATTGCATCAGAATAAGTAATTCTGTGATTCCTAAGAGGATTGTCAACTTTAGTCAATATTGGTTAATTCGACTGGTTTAAACCAGAGTTCTTGCTGCAGGAATTATTGTAACGAGTAATGAAAATGGCTAGTGGCTAATTAGACTGAATTACTTGAGCTTGGGAGAGGAAAAGCGTTCCTAAAGGGGTTTATATAGTAGTGCAATTGATACGCCAATGTCTGCTTCACGGTTGCTCTCTACCAAACATTTTGCACAAGCACGTGATTCCTAACTGCTATGAAGCACGGACACTCCTAGGAGGTCACCATACCCATGTCCAACACGCGGAGACATGGGGACAAGCAGAGATATGGCAAAATACATATGGGACATGCCACATGGCACGTCCCATTAACTTATTTGGTTTTTTAATAGGGGACACACATGGGACATGTTTGGGGACACAGCTGGATTAAATCTGCAATTGTTTTAAAGTTTTGGAGGGTCAAATATCAAAAATTTCCATTTGTTTTGGTAAGTTTAACAAAAGTATAAGAACACATAAATCAATACAACAGATCGGTTGATTGAAAAACTCTCTCTCTCTCTCTCTCAATAGGTACGTGTTTCTCTCTTTGAAGTACTATCGAACTTATAAATTTACACACACACACACATATGTATACACACAACACACATAGTATATATCGATATGTAGTGATATATAAGTATAAATGTAATGATAGAAACGTACATTATGGTGAAAATAGATATGTTCACACTTTACATTGTTTTTTAACTTTTTGGAATACATGTGTGTGTGTGTGTGTATTGGTTGTATCCCCCGCCATGTCCGTGTCTTCATTTTTTGAGAGTTGTTGTGTCCCGTGTCCGTATTCTGTGTCTGTCACCGTGCTACATAGTTCCTAAGCTGTCCAAAGGAAGTTGAAAACTCAATCTAGTCTCTTCAGGTAAGGAATCATTTCTTATGTGCTGTGATTATTGTGAACATTTTAGTTTCCAGATGAAAGATCATAACCATATTCTTTGTTGTTGTTCCTTTACAAATTAAACATCCAATGTTGTTTCTGCTAAACTTGCTTTTCGGTGGCAACCTAGTACTAGTTCTATGTTATCTGGAACGCGGATCATACCGATACGAGGAACGAAAACGAGAAAGTGGTACTTCACTTGCCTAAATTGTGGTATGGTAGGTGTAGGCTTGTATACAGCATACAATTAAAACTTACTCTTCCAAGCGTTAAACATCTAGTAAGACTATGTCTTATTATTTCAAATTATTCATATAAAATAAATTTCTGGGAGCATAATGACCACTTTTCTACTTTTAATTTCACCAAAATTCAATTCTCTCAATTTTTACCTTATTAAGTTGATTTATCTATAAAAATTTGGGGATCGCTTTGAATCGCTAAGTTCACTATTGTGGAAAGGATTGTACACGTTTAGAAACATGTGTACTAAAATGTAATTCGCTAGGGTATTAGCACTCATTTCCCATAGATTTAAGAGGTTAAAGCTTTGCCGAATATTATATGTGTCCTCTATCAGCCAATGTATTTGCCTATTTGCCCACAAACATCTGTACCATTATCAAGGAGATTGATCAATACGTCGGCAATATGCTCCACAAAATTTTTGGATTACTAACTAGTGTCTATATTTGAGAGATCCATGTTTTGAGATGTAGTTCAGGTCCTTTGGTATTTTCGCTTCTGCTCTGTATTTATTGTTTACGAATTGCTTTTGTTGATTTATGTTTCAAATTTCAATAGCCCCGATCTTCTTTAGCTGGTCTCCATCCTTGCTTTTTTATTCTACAGTATGCCACTTGTGGACTTGTACAATTTTTGTCGTTTAACCGTCGTACGCATACCGTAAGCTAAGATATATTTCCTTCAGCAAAACATCTCGCAATCTTGGGTTGATCGAGAAGCCAGATTGGTACCCGTGCCCAATTCCATAAGTATACAGACCCATTACATGTCCTCTCTCTCTCTCTCTCTCTCTCTCTCTCTCTCTCTCTCTCGGTGTACAAGCTAATATTTAGGATTATGGCGCCAAACCAGACATTAACACACTCCTAATGTGGGATAACAAATTGTGGAATCGAACCCCAAATCCGAAAATCAATCAATACCTTAAAAACGAAGATAAAATGTAACATTAGATTAACCACCACGTAAGAATAACAATTATGCAGCGAATAGATCGACAAAATAGAATGCATGAAACCCTAACTCGAGGAAATCGACGATGACAACCCATAGATTTGAAACCCTAATATAGGTAAATAGATGGCGGCTTTAGAGAGAGAACTTACAGCGATAGAATCTCAGAGCAGATTGATTGACTGTTTCAGCGCAGGGAAGGAATGGAACTGAAGGAGTAGTTTTTCTTTTGGACGATCCCAGAACCCTTTCTAATACTGCAATGTTAGACCGTGTTTGGTTGCGTAGACAAATTATACGAGATTGGAATTAGATAACCGGATTCCACTGATTGGATGAGATGACCCTAAACTAAATGAAATATAATTAAATCATATAAGGTTTACCAACTATGATATATTCATACATATACACGTACGAACTTTTTCTTAAATAATGCATATCATAAAAATAATTAAAAAGAGCTTTTTATTTTTTTTATTTTACTACTTATTGTAATTTAAGTTTTCATCTAATCAATATAATTCGCCATGTTATCATCTTTATTTTCAAATAACTCAATTATATTCGTAATTGTTATTTTACTTGTACCCAATATTTTACCATAATTATCTTTTAATAGAATTTTTATTCCATCGGTTAGGGCGATTTCAGCTGGAAATTTTTGTGAATACGAAAATTTTTGCAATAACTTGACATTTTTTTTAAAATCATTCACAAATTGTATCTAATACAAAATTTTGAATCCACTATTGACTAATTCAATTTCATAAAGATCAAATCCAACAATTAAAAACTCCCAGCTTATGGAATTCTCTCCTTCTCTAATTAAAAAGTTTTGAACTCAACTGTCAATCTAAATTTTTTTTTCCCTTTCCTCTCTCTACATTATTTCTTCCCTGTCATTTTTTTTCTTTTTGATGCCAACCTTATCTTCCAAATTAGAGATTGTACTTATTTAGAATGGAACCACAAAATTATTTCACAACTATTATTTGTCTAAATTGAATTTACAAGAAATATGTCCAACAAACGCACAATTTTAATACCTACTAATTTACAAATAGTGCTAAATTTAAAAAAATGCCACACTGTTACTCTCATTTACATGATAATTTCTCAATAATTTTACTTAACTCATTTTCTACTATATACAAAGTATTTCAGAAAAGAACCCAAGACCAAAAACTAAAATGTGAAACAAATAAAAATCCTAAGTTAGTCTAAAACGACTGAGTATCATGCAATACGGGTTCAAAAATCGATAGATATAGAAAGCTGTCATAAGACAAACCCGTTGATGTTACAAAATAACACAAATTAAACAAAGAAAAGAAAATATACACTAATCAAAAGAGACAAGTCTAAATTACATTCCTTTCAACCACGATTTAGACTCAGCAGTGGACCCACGTACTGATACGCACTTGAAAAGAAAACATTGCGGAGGTGTAAGCTATCAAATATGCTCAGTGAATGTAATTATTCTTAAAAAAAACATAATAAAACTAGCAAGAGCCATAGAATGAGTCAAACTGTAACGACCCGGATTTTCATGATTTATTTTATATATATATGTTTTTGATATATTTTATTTAGATTAATAAATTATTTTTTGATTGATTATTTTAAATTTTTGCTCATGCATATCCATTTATTTTCACTTCGTCCAGGTTCGTTGAATCTTTAAGGAGAGTTATCTAATTTATTTTTTTATATATTAAATATTATATTTTTATGATTATTAATTATTTTTATTCATTATTATCCGAACCGATAATTATTATAGTTTCTGAATCCCTATTGAACTCTATCACTTTGTAATTTGAATCCTAATAGGACTTCAAATCTTATTTTTTCTATTTAAGCAATCCTTACCCTCCTTAAAATCACTTTCTATAACTTTCAATTTTTGGTGTGCATCTCAGATATTCATGAGGTATTCTTTAAGAAATCTCGTGTTTCTTTCTATTTTTTTCCTCTTTTATTTGTTTATTTTTCTTCTTCTCTATTTATTTTTCCTTTATTTATTTATTTATTTCTCTCTCTCCCTCATTCTCTCTCTCGGCTCTCTCTCTACTCTTTCTCTCTCTCTCTCTCTCTCTCTCTCTCCCCATGCACTGTACCATTCCCTACCTTCGTGGTTTTCAATTATTGTAGTATTATTTTATTAGTTAGTGTTTCACTATTATTTTATGTAATATATACACTGTTTTTTTTAATACTTAATATAAGGTATTAAGTAGGTTTGATTGTATTAATTTGATATTAATGCACTATTTTTTTATACAGATATTATATTTAGATTATTACTTATCCTATTTTTATTATTATGTATAGTACACTGTTTTCTTTTATATATTATATTTAATGTATGATTTTGATTGTAGATTTAATAGTATTGCGATAACCGGATCTCGGTGCAATATTTAGTTCATGAGTTTTTGGTAGTACTTTATTCGTCGGATCGAGGTAGGAATTTCGGATCGAGCCCTACATATATATGTGATTTATGAGTAGGTCTAGTTTGTGTTCGATGATTGTGTAGGAAATATGAATTGAATCGTTAATAATTAATTTTTGGAATAACTATGTGTATTCGATTGTGTAAATTAATCAAGTTGAGAATTTAATAAATATTACGTGTCAGATCGAAATTAGATCTGTACCATAGGGTACCATAGGATACTAGATATTTATTACATGTGGCGATTCGTTAATTTAATTTAGTTTAGTTGATCAATTAAAAGATATTACTTGTTGAGACCGATTTATATGCTAGAGCCCACGAACGTTGTATGTGACTTAGATTGATCGATATTGATGATGTCACATGATTTTAGTGATTTAATTTATGCTCGATGCATGTTTAATTGAAATCACATGATGCAAGTTTATTATTGCATGTTGAGCACGACGGATGAGCATTGTGTATGTATGCATAGAAATTGAAAGTTAATTGAACGGCAGAGTTAGATAATCTCATTGTTGCGATAATGAGTAATAACCAGAATGATTTTGAGTTGTAGTGGATTATGGGGAATTGCGAGACCCCGATGTTGTGATACCAATGAAGGAGATTGCGAGACCCTGAGATTGTAATTTGGCGGAGAGGGATTGCGAGACCTCGATACTGCGATACCGATGAAGGGGATTGCGAGACCCTGAGGTTGTAATTTGGCTAAGAAGGGTTGCGAGACTCCGATACTGCAATACCAATGAAGGAGATTGCGAGACCCCCTTAGGTTGTACTTTTGATATGGGGGATTGCAAGATCTCGGTGTGGAGATAGTAACAACTAAAAGATACTCAATGCGGAAAGGTTTATGCACGACATTGCATATTCATATTTACGCACGATATTGCATATTTTATGTTTATTTATTGTTCTTTGCATGTTGTGTAAAATTATTATTATGTATGTTTATTTGTAAAGTAAGGTTAGACTTTTCTAATGAGTGTTAATTTCTCATTTAGAACTACTTCTTGGCCCCTGGTATTTCACACTAGGGTTGGATGAACAGGTTGAGACACAGCATAATTTGAAAGTTCAGGAGACTAAGGAGGACGAGATGAGTTTATCAGAACCATGACTGTACCAGTAACAGTCCTATGGTTTACCGAGGTTGTCCTCTTATTTATTTTTTATTAATGATAATTTATTACTCGAGTTATTAATTTTTTTTAATTATTTAATGAACTAAATTTTGGATCGGTTATTTTATCAGCAATTAATAAATATTTGAGAATTTGGCTATTTGTTTTTAAATTGAATATTATTCCGCTGCTTAGTTAATTTTTTTATATTAACGTACCAAAAAAAAATTATGAGACGTTACACGAACAACAACACCATTCTCCTCAATAATCTAATATTTTAAATTTGTAAATATATTGGCCATAAGCCAGTCACATAACACGTCATTAAAACGGTATCAATAACGCCTAAGACAATACCCACAAAAACACAACTAAGGCCAATTCTATTACATCACTAAGGCAATATGCATATCGTCACTAAAACTATCAATACATGAAAATGGCTCCAAGCCAAACATAAAAATAACAACCAACCAAAGTTCTACAAATATCATGAACTTCTGCAAATAAAAATAAATACGCCCACCTCAAGACATGCGCTTATACCAACTACATGATCACTTGTTACGTGGAGTTGCGGTACTCATCGTTGCTTCTAAACCTAGCATAGAGCACATCGAACATATACACGTGAGTATGAATAGTAACCCTAATTGTAAACATTTGCTTAATTTTTTTTTTAACCATATCTCAAATAGACAAGAAGTCTAAAATTGTAGTTAAAAAGAATATACACGTATATCATGGATACCATTTTCCCAAACACCCATGCAATACAAAAAAAAATATCATTTCAAAGTTTTAAACTTCAAAATTTTAATTTCCAATCATCATTTGTCAATAACCAATTCCTAGTTTTAGAAACTAGGACTCACACCCCAGCATTTAGATTACCATTTTCAGCAAATAAAGCCATTCTCAGCATGTAATGTTAATTTTTACACCTACAATGACAGTTTCAACACTCTGGAACATAATTCCGGTAAATTTAGTCGGTTCCCAACAACTGAAATTCAGTTTCAGCATTTTGTACTACAGTTTCAGCTTGAAACAACACAATTTTAACATATACAAAGATGATTTCAACCCATAGTAACATCAAAATTAGACTCAAAAGTCACCCGATAGGGCAAATTACTTTAAAAGTTTAATGCCCTACCGTAGGAATCAACTACGTAGGATAAAAAAATCTGTTTGGGGTAGCCATTACATGTACCAAAGGGGTTTTCATACACACCTTCAAGAAGAAGAAGGAAAAATAAAGGTAAGTTTTATACTTAATTTATAGGTTCCAGCTATAAGAATTTATAATTCCAACATCAAGCAACACACTCCAACATCAAGATCATACCTTCAAGAGGTTTCAACATTTAGGTTTCATCAAGTCTCACCCAAAACATACTACTTCAGTTTGGAAACAAATTGTGCTAATCAAAATACACTTCACAACACAAAGCGAGAGAGAGTATTATTTAAATGAGAAATAGATGTGAAATTACTTGCTATTATTTCCCTTCTTTTTCTCTTCCTTGTTTTTTCTATCTGCAAACCCACGGGAGCTTCAAACCCTTTCTCTACTTTTCTTTTTCTTTTATGTTTTTTTAAAGAAGGTAGTGCAAGTGTATTACTTGTCTACTGTAGCTAATCTATACACATAATGTTTACACTTGCACACACTAGTCTTACTATCCTACACGTGCACACCAGCACATCAAGTTAGTTTAATTAACTTCTTTTTTTTTTAACAACCAGCACCTATAGATATCATTTTTCTTATCGTTTTAAGATAAGAATACAACATATACATTTGACTAAAATTATTTTTCTTTTATAAATATATACTGCAGAGTCTTGAATCCGAATTAGACTTCTCTGCTGGATATGGTGGACCCTCTCGATTATCTTGCAAAACACTCAACACTAAATTAGTGCTGACCTGGGTTGGATCTCCGACAGGCACTCTGACGACCAAATTAGCCTTTTAATGAGAGCAAAAGCAACTTGAAAGTATGAGCTAGTATGAGTATATGCGTGTGTCCCTAAAGTAAGAGTGCCCTTCGAGTATTTATAGAGTAGGAATTCAATAATTTGCCGGAGCCTTCGATCGGGGAATGTAGCGTCGTGGCTCAAGAATCGTGGCAATCCTGCCATGTGTTCCAGTCTAGTGAGAATCGAATAGGCGCATCTGCACGTCCCGCAATAATCTCTCTCACATTCTTTTGCACAACTGCTAGAATGTGGAGGGAACATTCCTAACATGGCCATGCCGAACGCCGTATGGCTGAGGATTGAGAGAGACCGAGGATAGACGACGATCATGTATGTGAGGAGCTGTGAGATAGAGTGGCCGAGCTTAGACGCCAACCTTGGGCCATTCAGCCTATAAACCAAAGATCTATCATGTAATTCTTGGGCCTAGCCCAACTCGGGCCGAGCGAAGATGAGCCAATGATGATTGGGCCATTGTTGTATATTTCAGCCTACTACAATAGCCTCTCAACTCCTTCATATCAAAGCTAATGATATGAGTGGTTGACTTCCCGGAGGCCAAGGTCGAATATTGTTGAGACCGTAGAAGTGCAAACGATGATCCATACAAACTGTGAGCCTGAGAGATGCTGCCACACGTCATTCGATCCACCAATCGAGAAAAAATCGCTGAGTTCCCCGCGTGCGACGCTTCGATTTTTGTGTCTTGGTATAAATAGGACATAATTAGGAGAGAAAACGTTTACTCTTCACTTTCTCCCTCTAGATTTCCGGTGCTTTCACCCTTTTTCGCGATTTCTAGAGATTCCAACCTTATTCGGTCCTCAAATCTTCATTTACAGTCGCGAAGTAGGTATAGTTGTTTGATCCTTCTTGTTTTCTGATTTTGAGCCATTTTCGCATATTTTTCGCATGTTTTAAGTATATTTTTGTGGGACCTTGTACATTATCTAGACTGACATGTCACCCTGACTCGATGGTCGAGGGCTCTGCCTTTGGCCTAGCAAACCCTGTCCCAATGGCCAAGGGTTCTGCCTTTGGCCGAACATGCCCTATCCCATGCACCAAGCGTCATACCTTAGTGACTTTTTAAGACCCGTGCACTTTTTAATAGGAAGTTCGAGCCCAAAGTGGATCCAGCCCAGGTGTTGTCCTCTGATGCCGAAGAGCCTGGGCTGAGTGGTTCACCTAGGTTACTGGACGTTGAAGTAATGCCACAGACGGGCAAGAACCGTTACACACGCTTTTTTGATGATCCTGAGAGTCTGGCCAACTTTCGCCAAACCTATGGCATCCTTAACAACGTGTTCATTAGCTTAGTTCGGCCGAATGAGAGCCCTGTCACTGACGAATTTCAAATCATCCTGCCCCTCATGGCCATTATCGAAGGAGGGATGCGGTTCCCCTTCCATCCATTCCTTCGGCACGTGCTGAACACCCTTCAATTGACCCCTTCTCAAATTACCATAAACTTCTACCACAAGGTAATGGGGGTCGTCGAGTTGAAGGAGAGATACCGTTTGGCCTTCGAGATTGAAGACTTGTTCGGCCTTTATATCGTAAGCGAGAATAAGGTGTCCAATAGGAAGTATCTTGGCTGCTGGGTAGGATAGAGAAGGCTAATTAGGGGGTTGCCAGACTCCGACAAGTACGCGAATGACTTCATCGTTGTCCGATGGCATTTTGAGTTTGCCCTTGGCAAGTATCGCTTCCACCCGATCACCAAGGTGATTGGGTATATGGGTAAGAGTCGCATGCCTTTGCTTTTTCGATAATGTTCGGCCTTTTGCTTTTGATTTATAACAATCATGTTGTTTATCACCACAGGAAAGAAAATGGTGTTGCGGCTGAAGAACCGGGCATTGAGAGCACGGATTGACCGAGCGTTTGCTATTCGAAGGAGGTACTGAGACTACACGGTGCTTCTAGGGTACGTCAATTCTTACTGGTCAAAACTCAAATCCCAAGGGGATTCCAGCAGCAGCAGCGAAAGTGTCATTGGAGAAAGAGGCTCGCATGACCCTGAGGCTGTAGTAGACCACCAAGCCTGAGGACTTCCTAAAGCTATAGGTCAATCGCACATTAGCTCTCCACTCGGCATCATTTGGGAACCGAGAGAGGAGTTTATGCCGGATACTGTCATTCTTGTGTCCTCATGTACTATCACCTCTGATTTCTCTTCAGGTTATAGTCCGTCGGTCAGCATCAGTGACGCAAAGTTGAGAGAGATATTTGCAGAGATTGATCAGATGGTGTGTAAGGTGAGTGACGCTATGACTCTGAAGCTGATGACTGGCCTCTCTACCGAACCGAGTAGAGATCAGACCGATCCTCGAAAGAGAAAAGTGTTCAAGAGTCCGATCAGCAAAAGAAGGCCAAGAAGAAAGGTGATGCCTGGCCAGTTGAGATGGGCGCCCAACAGAGTCGTCCTCCCCCCTCTTTTCCTCCAATGGCAACACTGGTAGCTGTCGGGACTGGTAATTCGGGGCCAGTGGTTCAACCTCAAAAGTTTGAGCCCTAGTTTATGCTGGCCGATCAGCCATTGACCATCGAGGATTTGGTGGATACAATGTGGCACGCAGCCTTTGCTTTGGCCGAAGAAACACTATTGCCCAAGGATGTTGATAACCTACCGAAGAACTTAGAAGCTGCCTTTCCGAGTTAGTGAAGCTTATTGTGCAGGTATGATCGTTTCTACTCTCATTTATCTATCGTCGTCGTTGTCATGTCTTTAGCTCTCACTTTGTGTTTTATGTTCATGATGCAGTCTTGTCAACACCTCGTGTCGGTGAAGACTGAGCTCCTCAAGAGTGTGAACCAGACTCGATCCCTCCAAACACTTCTCAAAAAGGAGCAAAAGGAGAAAGCTCAGATGAAAGAAGAGAGGAACGTTGCTTGGGCCACCATGGCCGAGGCCAAGGAGAACAGCCAAAGCTCTGTCCAAGGCCCTCAAGGACAAAGATACAAAGATGGCCAAGAAGGTTGATGAGGCGGACTCCAAGGGCTATGATGATGGGTATGCTGAGGCCGAGGGCAAGTACCAGAAGGAGATGGAGAAGATAAACGCCGAACTGGCCGATCTTTTGCAAAGCACCTTAATACAAGGAGGTTCAGGTCTGGAGGGCTCCTCATTGTACGAGCAGATTCCTTCATACAAGGAGCCTACTACCCCTGCTAGCTCCTCGGTCCAGCCCCTGTCCCCAGCCGAACACTCTGTTCTTCTTGATGCTGTCGGAGCTATCGAAGACTAGGCCTTGGTGTCGGATGAAGGAGTAGTTGATCCACCAGCTCACGAGTGAGCTCGAGTTATGTAATAACGTAGGAATTTTCCACCAAACTATGGTTGGTTGAAACCAATGTTTTATCTCTGTCTTCTTTGTTTTGCAACTTTTGTTGGCTTTTGCCGAAACTCCGCACTTACGTAAATTTGTTTTCTTGTTTTAAAATGTGAATGGTACTTTCCGAAATGTGATGTTGTAATGTCTTTTTCTCGATATTCGGTCTGTACCGACTTATTTTCATTTGAATGGTCATTGGTGGTTGCCGACTCTTTTGACTTACACATCGTTTAACGATTTGCATTGTACGAGTACTGCCCCATTTATGCATGTGCTAGAAGATAGTCTCCTAATACCCCCCTTAATCAGAGCTGAGCCAAGCCTATGACTTAGTGACAGGGCGATGATTTAGTTGTAGGCTATAAAACATAGGGGTGAGGAACCGTGCAGAACCATTAAAAATCGGTGCATGCCGAATGTAAATACTTGGAGAAATTTTTAAGAAATTTCACGTGTAGGTAACCAGTCTTAGGCTGGTGTTAGTGCTCGGCAATTCCAACGTGTAGAAAATGACAGATTGTATGTAAAAAGAGAGAATTGTATTCGACACGGAAAATGTCAAAAGGAAAAGAGGGCCTAAGGCCATACATTGAATAGAAAAGTTAAACTTAATGGAAGGCTCCAGGCCACACAATCTAAAAAAGGAAAACAAATTAAAGGAGGGCCATCAGCCGCACGAGCTAGTGAGAATATTTCCTTAAATTTTGAGCGTTCCAAGGCCGAGGCACCGGAGTGTCGTCCAAGTCTTTCAGTTTGTAGGAGCCGACACCGGCTATTTTGATCACTTGGTAGGGACCCTCCAAATTAGGACCAAGTTTATTTGTCTGTTTGGCTCCGACCACCTTTCTGAGGACGAGGTCATCGGGCTTGAATGGTCGGGACCACACCTTCTTATTATAGTTTTTAGATATTTCTTGCTGGTAAGCCGCAATCCGAAACTGGGCGGAGTCTCTTTGCTCTTCGGCCAGGTCCAAAGCAGTTAATATTGACTGGTTGTTGGTCTCCGGCTCGAGATCTTCGGTTCGCATAGTGGGGAGGCCGAACTTCAGAGAAATGACTGTTTCCATGCCGAAGGCCAGTGTGAATGACGTTCGGCCAGTTGATCGGCTGGGAGTTATTCGGTAGGCCCATAGAACGCTGTAAAGTTCTTCAGCTCATCTGCCCTTGGCTGTTAGCAACCGTTTCTTGATACTGCCAAGTACGATTTTGTTTGAAACTTCTGCTTGTGAATTGCGCTGGGGTTAGGAGGGAGTCGAATTGAAGAATTGAATCCAGTGCTTGACGGAAAAATTGGTGAATATGTCACCTACGAACTGTGTGTCATCGTCGGAGATGAACACATAGGGGATACCAAACCTTGAAATGATATTGCGCCAGACAAACCGCTTGACGTTTCTATCTTCAATTGTAACTAGGGGTTCGGCCTCAACCCATTTTGTGAAATAGTCAGTGGTTGTGATGAGGAACTTGAATCCGTCAGGTGCCACTGGGGATTTGCCAACAATGTACAGCCCCCATTGTGTGAATGGCCAAGGACTGGATAGGGAATTGAGTTGTTCGGCCGACTGATGAAGGAGAGGAGAGAATTGCAAACACTGGTCACACCCCTTGACGAGTTAATCGACTTCCTTCTTCATGTTCGACCACCAATAGCCCTAGGTGAGGGCTCGGTTACCAGTGATCTTCCTCCCAAATGATAACCACAACTGCCTGAGTGTAGCTCATGCAGTACAGCGCCCGTCTGTTCCGGGTGTATGCAGAGAAGGTAAAGTGCCGAATAAGCCCTTCAATAGAGTTTGGGCCCCAGACCCAACCAAACTTGGACGGCTTTATGAATCACCTTATGCGCCTCCTTTCGATCTTTGGGTAGAACTTCATCTTTGAGATATGCAATGATGGGGTCCATCCAACTAGGACTTTTTGAAACGCGGTTTACATTAGCAACTGATGTCGGGTCTTTAATACTGGGTGTTGGAAGGATGTTAACCAAAACCGTCCTTTGCCCTCCCCCAACGTCTATGGCCGATGCTAATCCTACTAATGCATTGGCATAGGCGTTGTGTTCCCGAGCAATCTAGTCGAGGCGAAAGTGTCAGAACCATGGGGTAAGTTGGTGAACGGCTTCAACATAGCGAGACATTCGATTGTCCTGGGCTTCATATTCCCTAGATAGTTGGTTCACGACGAGCTAAGAGTCGCTGAAGGCTTCGATTAGCTTGACTCTTCCTAGATCTTCGACGAAACAAAGTCCGACAAGGAGTGCTTCGTATTCGGCCTCGTTATTGGAGGCGACGAAGTGAAGCCGAATGGCCTGCTCGTGGAGAATTCCCTCCGGTGAGAGAATAACGACTCCTACCCCCAAGCCATGGTTGTTGGAGGACCCATCAACATACATCCTCCAGAAATTGCCATGGGGGAGTTTCCAAGGTGACGGATCAGTTCGGCCGTTGGTTTTGTCTGCTAGTGCCGGGCGTGAATTCAGTAATGAAGTCAACAAAGACTTGACGTTTGATCGTTGTCCTCGACTGGTATTGGATATCGAAGTTAGCCAACTCCACGGCCCACTTCGAGATCTAATTGGAGAGGTTGGCCTTATGCAGCAAACTTTCAGCGAGTGTTCGGTGATTACTATGATGGGGTGAGCTTGGAAGTACGATGCTTCGAGAGGCGGAGACAAGTGCTAGGGCGAGCTTCTCCAGGGATAGGTACCTGGTCTCGACACTAACCAAGATTTTGCTAGTATAGTAAATGGAGAGATGTGCTCGGTCTTCCTGGCGTACAAGAACTGAACTGACCACATGTTGGGAGACAGCTAGATAAATGAGGGGAGGCTCCTTCTTTTTTGGCGTAATGAGTAGTGGTGCCGAGGATAAATAGGTCTTCAAATCCTGTAATGCTCGGTCACATTCTAGAGTCCAATCGAAGCTTCATCGGCTACATTTCTTGAGGAGCTCGAAGAAGGTTTGGCACTTATCAAACGACCGGCTGATGAATCTGTTAAGTGCGGCTGCCATTCCTATTAGTTTTTGGACGCCTTTAATGGTATAAGGGGCTTCCATTTTGTTAATAGCATTGATTTGGTTGGAATTAGCTTTGATACCCTGTCTTGCGACAAGATAGCCCAAGAATTTTTCTGAGCCAACGCCGAAGGCGCACTTCTCGGCATTTAGACATAGCTTGTGTTTCTTCAAGTTATCAAATACCTCTTGTAGGTGTGTCAGGTGGTCAGCCTCGTGCTTACTTTTGACCACCATGTCATTAATGTAGGCTTCCATTGTGTCGTCAATCTGCTCGCCAAATATTTTGGTGACCATGCGTTGGTAGGTAGCCCCTGCGTTCTTGAAGTTGAAGGGTATCACCCTGTAACAGAACAACCTTCGAGGGCTGATGAAGGCGGTTTTCTCTCTGTTCGGCTTGTGCATGGAAATCTGCTAGTACCCTCGATAGGCATCCATGAAGCTAAACCAAGCATGCCCGACTATGGTGTCCACCAATCAGCCGATCCTCGGCATGGCGAGCAATCCTTGGGGCATGCGTTGTTGAGATTTGTGTAGTCCACACAGACTCCCCATTTGCCATTTTTCTTTTTTACGACCATTTTATTAGCTAGTCAGCTGTACCTCCTGTATCGCTCCAGCCTCCAATAGGCGGTTGACTTTCTCAATGACGGAGTCTGTGTGAGTTGCAACCGACCATCGGGGCTTTTGAATTACCGTCGGCGAGATTTGTCAACGTTGAGGGTATGGCAAATAAATTTGGGGTCGACCCCCGGCATCTCATACGATGTCCATGCGAACACCTTCCGATTCCGTCGGAGGAAGTCAATCAATGCTTTGCATTCTGCAGGTGATAAGGTTGATCCCAACAAAAAGGTTCTGTCGGTGTTTGAGTCATCGGCTGGCACGGGAACCAGATCCTCGACGGCTTTCTCTACGGCTGTTGTGCCAACGTCTTCAAGTACAGGAGCATCCAGCACTTCTACCCACTGGATCTGCTTCGGGCAAACCTTGCTTTTGATTGCTGCCACGTAGCATTTTTTGGCATCTAGTTGATCACCTAAAATTTCTTGCTGCCCCCAGATCCCCATGAAGCGAAGGACTTGGTGGTAGGTTGAGGCTACGGCTCCTAACTTGTGCAACCAGACACGACCTGCGATCGCATTGTAAGGGCTCGGCACGTCCACGACCACAAACTCGACATCCATAGACCTAGAGCAGGTGCGGATGGGAAGCTTGATTTTGTCGAGCGGCCACACGGGAGCGAAGTTGAAGCCTACCAATGGCGCTTCGGTGGGTTCTAGGTCGGTTTCCTTCAAGTGGCGGGCCTTGAACAGGGAATAGGACATGACTTTGGCTGAACTCCCCTGGGCCACTAGAATTCGGTGAACTAAGGATGTGCCGAGGATAAACGAAACGACTAAAGTGTCGTTGTGTGGCATCTAGAGGCATTCCAGATCTCGATCGGAGAAGGAGAGGTGGTTTCTAGATAGGTTATCTGGATGCAGGTGTTTGGCGTCCAAGCTTACTATCATAACTTGTTTCCCAGAGGCTGCTTGTTTAATTTTAGCCCACGTGCTCTCTTCCGCAGCCGCACCTACCATGTCGTGGATCACGTCGATCACCCTGACCTTGGCACTGTTCTCTTTCTCAGGTTCAAGCTGGGATTTAACTAGTGTCTTCTCCTCGTCTATATATTCCTTGAGGTGGCCCTGGGATACCAACCTCTCAAGGAAGTCCCTCCATGCTTGGCATCTTGTGGTCAAATATCCTTTCTCCCTGTGGTAGGAGCTTCAGTAGGGAAAGTCGAGAGTTTTTTGAAGATCCCCCAGTGGCCTCCTCAGCCATTCAAAGTACGGCTCGTGCTAGATCTTCTTAAGAATTTCATACATCGGGATTTTAAAGATGATTTTCACAATAGCAAACTCATGAGGCCGAGGACCTTTTTTTTTGCTGGAGGCGACCATGATCACACTTCGGCATCCTCTGTTGCCGTATGTGCTTTTGTTCCTATCTCCCTAACGGGGATGATTTTGTTCGGCCTGATGCCATTCACTCCGAGCCTCCTCTAATTAGTAGTGATTATCGATTCGCCCCATGAGATCGTCCATGTCGGAAGGATTGGATAACATCAAATCCTCGAACATTCGGATCCTGCGGTCTAGGCCGAGCTTGAACGAGGTTATGGCAATGGTCAGATCGCAGCCTTGTATTTTATTGAAAAGCTCCCGATACCGAGCTGCATATTGTTTGAAAGACTCGTTGGCTGACTTTCTCAAGGCGAGGAGAGAATCGACATCCTTCTTCTTTTTGCTACTAGTGACGAACCAAGCTAAGAAAGCAAAGGAGAAGTCCTTAAAAGACGGAATGGATCTTTTTAGCAGTTTGTCAAACCAAAGAAGGCCGAGCTATCCCAAGCTGGAAGAAAAGAGCTTGCACATCAGGGCATCGTCAGAGCTATAGCGAGACATCATCTACCTAAAATGCAGTAAGTGCAGATAGGTATCCATCTTTGGGTCGTACTTGGTGAACTTCGGTGGATTGAAGACGCATAGAGGGCGGACCCCATCGATCTCTCTGGTGAAGGGGGAGGAAATGAGTTGTTCATGTATGATGTTGCACTGTGATCGAGCTTGCTGCACCTCATGCTCTATCGGACCCCTTCGCTTGGCGGCTAGCTGAAGCCTAAGATGTTGCCCACCATGGTACCGAAGGGAACGTTCCCAATCATTATGATGCCGGGCGAATGGTCCTTTCGCCCGTCGTACCTTCTGTCTAACTGGGTTTCATGAGTGGTGGTGACATCCGTGGGGGTGACATCCGAGGTGATAGCCGACAGGGAGTACGAGTGGGTGTTGTTGACGGACAAAGCTCCGAAGCGCTTATGAATTGAGACCCGTCGAGTTTAGCGATGGTCACCCGAGCAATGTTCAGGAGGAGGAGAGTAGACCCATTCTCGACCATGCGTCTCTTCGTACCTTTCGGCTTCGGCATTAACTCCTAAACGCTTGAGAGCCGGGCGCTTTTATTGTTCCCTTCACTCAGGTGAGCGTGTTCGGTGGTGCCTGCATTGCTGAGCTTGAGATGCTTCGCCATTCTGATGGGACCTGATCGCAATTTTGAGTTGTGCCACCTCTTCCCTGACCAGTTGTAGGAGCTGGTCCTTCTCAGCTAACCGAGCTTCCAAGCATTCAACGTATGCCCTGTCCTTGAGTTTGGCAGGAACTTCCACAGGTGGAGAGAGAGGAAGGATTGGCAAGGCTGGGTCGGTCTTGCTGGCACCCATAGCCACCTTCCCAACCCGAACAGATTCGATCTGATCATTCTTTTGAGTCAAGGTTTTCGCCATGAGGTTGAATTTGAAAGGGTTTGGTAAAAGTGAAAACGAGGATTTGAGATGAGAATCTGATGGGCACGTCTACACGTCTGCATGTCCCGTAATAATCTCTCTCGCGCTCTTTTGCGCAACTGCCAGAACGTGGAGGGAACATTCCTAACGTGGCCATGCCAAACGCGGCTGAGGATTGAGAGAGACCGATGATAGATGACGATCATGTACGTGAGGAGCTGTGAGATAGAGTGACCGAGCTTAGACGCCGACCTTGGGCCTTTTGGCCTATAAATCGAAGATCTATCATGTAGTTCTTGGGTCCAACCCAACTCGGGCCGAGCGAAAATGAACCAAGGTTCGGCCCACTGTTGTATATTTCAGCCTACTACATATACAAAAGAAGATTAAAGACGAAGAGATATAACACATCAAACAAAACGGAATCAAAATTCAAAACACTCTGCTTTTATCCACTTGAGTCAAAATTCAAATTATTCTTGAATCAAATCTACCACCAAACGGGAAAAAACCCTTGCATCTTTACAAAGAGATTCTAAAGCCAAATCCAATGTTCAGTTGTGGCGTCTTTGAATCACTACTCCATTCCAACTACCCTGAAAGATAAAAGTCTTACCAACAAAATTACCTGATTTCCCTTTGGTCTCTACGTCTTCACAGCAATCCGTACAAAGATTAGAAGAGACAAAACTCCAAAAACCAAACAAAACCACCCAAGAAAAAATCAAACTCACTTTGCCTTCTTCAAGTAATTGCAACTTTATTGCACAATTAGTACAACTAGTTGGAATTCAAATTGTGAATCCCCACAGAGAAAAAAAATGTAGCTTAACTGATGCTGAATAGTTGGCTCAAGCCACCTTGCTGCCCTTTTCAATAACACTGAAGTAACTGAAGCATAAAAATGATCTGCATTTGAGCAGAGCTTGGAAACAATGGAACCAGAGAAACATAAACAGAAACAGAAAATAAGGTCTCTGGGAGTATAAACTTCTGTATGGATGGATAAACATGCTTTTCTAAGCTTTCGAAGTGCCTCCATGGTCCCTCTCCACATGCTCCACGAGCGCCACCGCATCCCGAAAACCCCTATTACACTTGGGGCAAACATCAATGGTAACCTTCATAACACCACTCCGGTCGCTGTTCCTTTCGTGGACCTTCTCCACGTGCTCCACCAGAGCTGTAACAGAAGAAAACCTCACCTTACACTGTGGACACTGTTCCACCTGATTCCCACCGTCACTACCGCCGCCACTACTCTGACCCACCAGTCCATTCCCTGTCATCTGAGCCTTTTGGCTGAACTCGCTGCTCAATTTTGCCATTCCGGCTTCAGCTGTGGCCCGGATGCTAGAGGCAGCATTGAGGAGGCTCGTGGACCATTTGGATGAAGACGTGGGTTTTGGATCTTCTTTGTGACTCCGATTTAAAAGGCCCATAAACCGGAAACTCGGGTCTGGTTTCTTGGGCCCGGGACAGTTGTGGTCCAGCCCAAACCGATGCTTCAAGCAATGATCTAATATGCAATCACGGCACCTAATTGTGTTTGAGAATGTTAGGACCTCTCTGCAGCCACGGACAGGGCATTTTCTCTTCTTTGTGGCTTTTTCGTAATTTGAGGGGTCACATTCCGTATTAACGTGCGACTCCCAAGTAATATTTGGATCTTCATCAGGAATCAGGCGGACCCCTTTTGCGCACAGTGGGCAGATAACAACGGTTACGTCTTGTTTGTTGGCTTTTGGACATTGGTGTTTACCGTAGCTCCGGTGCTCTAAACAGAACACCTGTGGAAGATTAGGGCAAGTATAGCACATCAGCAAAAAGGAAGTTTCACAAGAAAAAACTAAGAAAATAATGTGCTGGTGAAAAGGTTAAAGAAGGACAAGACAAGTCCATAATGAAGGAGTTCACAAGAATCGAAACATATGGGAAAACTATATGCCAGCCAGAATGACAAATCATAAGGAAACAGAGAAGTTTAAATGCTTACTATACAGCCTATACCAAAGGAAAAACGAAAAGCTGCATCTCTCAAATGGCAAAAATGACTAGACTACCACCCTGAAGTCGCACAAAACATGAATAACTAAAAAACCACAGAGCAGCTTCAAGCCTTGGTGAGAAAACTCATATACCAATTTTCAATTTTGTTATTGTGTGATGTTAAGATGCTTAAAATGTGATTTACATTGTGCATGAAACTGCCTACATATACAAAGAATAACAAATTTAAGCTCTCTTAACTTATGTCCTTCGGACACATGGTAACAAAACTCATCGACAGCTAATGTGCCATGATTGCCATAATAAAATATGTGGTCCAACAAAATTTATTTGCCGTTCTCAAATTGATTACAACCTGAGTTTTATCCTTGACTGTTAACAAAGCTAAAACCTATACTAACTCTATGGCCAGCTTAACAGAACCCATATTAAATGGGACATGGGTAAAAGTGTAGGGACAGGTAAATGTCCATCAGTCCATGTATTGAATTCATGTAGTTCTCATGCAAAGGACATGGGACAATGAATATCCAAAAATCCTAATGTATTTCTGTATTTTCCAATCTAAATTGTGTTGCAACGTTCCTCAGACCATTTTGTACCTAATATGAGAGTTCTGTGCATATTATCGTGGTAAACTTGAAAACTACATATGCTCCCTATTTGAATGTCCAGCCAAAAATGTCACATAAATCTCATACCCTTACCAAAGTGCTTCACAGTTCACACACTTTGAAGAGGTTATGTATCATGGGATGAACAGCTCCAGATGATCCATTCTTTGCCATCATTAAAACAAACAAACAAGCACGAGGATCCAAGGAAACCCATCCTTCTACAATAACTTTAGTTTCGTTATTGCCCTAATTATTGTCGAAGTTGCAACTCTAAATCTAGCCAATCGCCAGCTCAAAACAACATGTCTAGATGATTCTATCTACACACAAGTAAATGTTGGAGACCGTCAACAAAAGATAAAGCAAAAAAGAACTACCCTTCTGCCTAGTATGGAAATACATATCATTGATGGGATCGAATATAACAATACACGGTGCTAGACCCTCAAATTATCCTTGCACATCTTAGATGCATCAAGAGTACTCCATAGAGTCAAGTGTACTGATGGAGTCAATACAAGAACCAACTCACACAATATTTTTCCTAATCGCAAAAGAAATATTCGCACAAGCAACATATTGAGCAACTTTAGACAAAGAAAGGAACTAGAGTCTCCCAAAGACTGGAAAAGGTTTCTTCCTGTAAAGCACTTCATTGTAAGTTATAACCCACTTTTGTAAATGTTTAGTTCTCCAATGACCGCACGGTAACCCTTGTCTGTCCCCTTATTAAACTGTTCTCTACGCAAGACAATTTGGTTAATTCATCAATTACAATCAACAAAGTTCACGATCAATTCTCCACGGAGGCAGGACAAACCTGTATCACCGAGGCCCAAATAAGACAAGAAACTTAGATTAGTAAGACACTCCCCTTCTACTATTATCTTATGTTTGGTGTCAATTATCTAATTCTCAATCATAATTTAACAAGTGTATACACATGCTACAAGGAAAGAAAATAAGAAACAGATGCCATCAAAAATTAGCACAAGGAGTACTTTTATGCTCCGTTTGATTTGTCGGCATATCAATGAGGGGATAGACTCATATATATATTATACATACGTAGATAATAGATAGACAAATCGATTGACGATCTGATTAGAGCTCAAACTCACAACGGTGAGCACCGATTGCAGCAAAGGTATGTTGCTTTTTGTTGGTAAAATGAGTTTACATTTTATTTTATACAATGAAACATAGTAAAATAATAAAAATAAAATAAAATAACATTGGCATACCTAGCCGTACCCGTACCCTACTTTTTTGAGATTTTGTCGTATCCCATACTCGTAGCCCATGCCAGTACCAGTGCTTCATAGGTCAGACTAGATTGTCCAACGCAATTGCAATCCCTCCACCAATTGGGATATTCAAACACAAGAAGTGCAGTTCATGGATATGAAATCGAATGAACTCTTGCTTCTTCTTCCCTGCTTACTCTCATTCGGACCCTCTACTTAATTTACTATATTTCATTCTTCTTGCTTCTCTACTTAATAGTGAATCCTATGCTGAATCTGGCTAATAAAACAACCTCTTAGAGTACTCACTGGAACATTTCAGTGACTGGCGCGCCAAATCAAAGGAAAGATCATGGGACTAAATTACAGCTGAAACATAGATGCAACTCGAAAATGGGAGCTAATACATGACAAATATCGAAGGGAAAACCCACTATAAGCTGGTAACAACACAGAAGGTTCGGAGTTCAATCCCTACTAAAGACAGGAACCACAATGCTTTGTGACTATAACACAATCATTAGTACCACGTACTAGAAAACGATCATAGATAATTTTCTCACAAACTTAATAACTTTTCTCGCCTTAAAATTTCATGACAAGAAAAAACACAAGGACTCCTAACATTAATCGAATCCCATAACATAACCATAAACTCTTCAAAACAACACTCACCACAAAAGTTCGTACTTTTCTAAGATACGTAGGTTGTACCGTAGATTCATCAAAATCATAGCTTATAAATCAAATAGGCACACATACAATTCAAAATCGAGTATTGATAAATCTAAAATCTGACAATATGTACAATTTTACACAGAGAAAAACACAATTTCCTATAGAGGCAGGGGGGACGAGGGAACCTGGTGGCAACAATCACAGGTGAAGGGCAAGAAGTCAATCAGCTTGCAGTCCTCGACAGTGCAATGCTTTCCGAGATTTGGGAATGCCGGAGTTCCCATCAGAATTCGAATTCCTCCTCCGAAAATCACAGATCAGACAAATCGAAAGAGAAAAATATCTAACAATGTTATAACAGATTTTGAAAAATCGCCAACGTGAATTGTGGGTGTCGATTCCCTGGATTTGAGCCAAGTTTTGGGAATTGGGTGTCTTGATTATGAAGCTTTGGAATTCCGCGTTGAAATTTCGGCGGAACCCAAGTCCACAAGGAGAAAGTCGTGCCAAGTTGCCTACAATTCTTCTGGGGAAATCTTTTAACAGAAGAAAAGGAATACTCGGGAAAGAAATTGAGTAACCGACCCGCGCCCATTCTTGTGCTGGATCTTGGGTTTTTAATAGAGTTCATTTAATCTGTCATATTTATTAATTTATTAAATTATTAAATTATGATGTTTGAAGCAAAATTTAATCACTCAATATTGTTTGAATTAAACTATTTGTTGTATTATTTGACCATAATTAATGAAGTATTTTCTTTAACTTTGAAAGAGTAATAATTGAATTATCCTTGTAGATGTATGGTCTATTTGGATATATATACATATTTTTGTCTTTCAATATAGGACAAATTAACAAATAAATCACACAAGTAAACCTTCTTCAATAAGTAAATTAGCTCAAATAAAATTATTTTAAAAAAAATTAAAAACCACACAAATACAACAGATCAAATTAACCCTAAGTTTAGAAATTCTATTTTAAAACCCATGCCGGACTAGAATATTTGAGACATTTTGTTTTGAAACTTATGGGATGGAAGAAAAAAGGGAAAATTTCAAAAATAGAAAGGACAAAAAAGTATTTTCAATTAATAGAAAAATAATATTAAAATATTTTGAAATATTAATTCATGTTTAGGCATATCAAAGTCATGAATTTTTTTTATGTGAAATTACATAAATCTCTTATTAGTTAAAATGATTTGTTCTTAAGGCTAACTAATTTGCTCTTGAGAGTAAAATGACTTACTTCACTAAGTAAAGTGACTTGTTCCATTGGGTAAAGTGATTTGCTCTCAAAATTAAAATGACTTGTTTCCAAAATGAAAACTCACTTGCACCATTAAGTAAACTGATTTATTCCACAAATATTAAATGATTTGCTGCTAATGCTAAAAACACTTGTTCCTAAGACTAAATTGAGATTTTCTCAATGTTAAACTGACTAACTTTCAATACTAAAACGATTTGCTCCTAAAACTAAACTGAGTTGCTCTTAATGCTAAATTGGCTTACTCTCGAGACTAAAATAACTTGTTTCACTGGGTAAAACTACCTGTTTCAAAAGGTAAAATAACTTGCCCCCAAAACTAAAATGACTTGCTCCACTAGATTAATTAGCTTGCTTTATATGAATTAAATAAGTTGCTCTCAATGCTATAAACAATTATTTCTAATGCAAAACTGAGTTGCTCCCACTGCTAAGCGATTTGCTCCCATGCAAGGATAAAAAAGTACAACGCTTAAACGAGTTGTTCTTAATATTAAAAAGACTTACTCCTAATGATAAACAGAATTGCTCTCAATGCTAAATGAAATTGCACCTACTGTGTAAAAGATAACAGGGTAGACTTTCTTAAGGTGAGATTAAACTTCCCAATAAATTCCGAGATTTGAAATTTGATTGGGTGGTACCAAATTAAATTTTCCTCACCTTCTATAGTTCTATGGCACCAACCAAGTTTAATTGCAAAACTCATGATGATCTATCAATCTCACTAAGAGGAGAGAAAACCCAAGGAAGAACATAGCGAAAGGAGAGAGAAAAATAAAATGCAGATACGGGTCTGGGAGTTTGGGAAAGGATGAAAGAATTGAAATGACATAGTTTGTCTTTATCGTTTTTCTTCATCGAGAACAATAATAAAGTCCGAATTTAGCTAGCTATGTTTTAGAATAGTTTTCAAGCTTACCATGTATTTTGAGTTTCAGTACTCGAAAATTTTATAAATGTTCTGAGTCGATGTCACTTTTTGTAACTTTTCTTATGAAATATTTATATTCGTTTTCACGTGATGATAACTGAGAGCAAACTGAAAATCACAAATTTTTTCATACCGAACCCCAAATTTTGATTGATTTTTCTTATATGTTCGGTTTAGCAGATTATTTTTCACCCCTACCTGATGTAAATACCAAATCAATCATACCATTTGTTATTTCCTACGGCTCTACCACTGCCAGCACAATTCCCTGTGGGTATCACTTCTATTCACTTCTCGACCCTTTTTTCACCAGAAATGAATTCATACACCAAAAAAATACTAGAGCATCCGTATTATTCTCATCCAATCCAAATTCCATAAAAGATCGAGCAAAGCACAATCCACATAATTCAAAATTTGAGTAGCTATCCGGAAATATCCGCAATCAAACTGCAGGTAACATCCCTTCATAGAGAAAACAAAAACAATTTTTAACCTATGAAAAACATTTTCTTACTCTCTTGCTAAAACCATGATGTGATTAAGCATCAACCCTCTCTGGAACGTCTTCCACATAAGTCAACTTGGATGGCTTTGCCGACAACAGATCTGTGTATTCTTGGTAAGGCGATCTCACGAAGCGAGTCTCCATCCATAAGTCTGGGGTAAGGAACCCGTACGTCTTCATCAGACAATCAAAAGTGGCCTGCAAATAACAATGATTTCATACTGACATAAGCTTCCCAAAACAAAAAAGTGTACTGCCACTCTGCTCCCGAGATAAAAGTAAGATTTTGTTTGCTACAATGCGGTTCATTTGATTAAGAAACTGGGCCTAAGATCACCATGGTAAGCAAAATCAGAAGTAGGTAAACAAGAAATCAACTGAATGCATACCAAGTTTTATAATCATACTATGTTGAAAGAACAATCGTTTAGAGAACAATGGGATTTCAACCTATGCAACATTCAACTCCAAATCACTGGACCCTAACAACTGAAGTCATAATATTAGAGCCATTTTCACATGACAGCAATTGGCAATTCCATCTGCAGCTGCCTAATTGATGGGGAAAAGAACATTAAGCTTAATACTATATATTAAGAGACAATGCAAACCTTGCACAAAAGTTTATGCACTAGGATATTTGCAAATTTTGGTTTCCCACCACAAGGTTGTAATAGGACATTTGAATGCTAAACCATATAGCTCCAACCAAGAAATTAGAACATATCCACACAAAAAGGCCGCAAAAAACAATAACACAACGTACAGCATTATGATCGCCATAAAGTTAATAATTAAGAGCTCACGCTAAAATGAGTTTGAAGTGTAAGGCATGTTATTGACCATTTATATAAATGCAATCATTCCATTTCAACAGGATTTCAAAAACCATTAGAGATTTTAGATTTTAGTGTTAGCAAGCAATGTTCTAAAAATCGTCACTAGGCAGTGAGCACCTAGGTGCTAGCAGCACCGTACCACCTCAACTTTAGGTCTAGGCATCCTTTTAGGAATTGTTGGAATTTGGTCGAAGACTAGGCCTAGTTGGGGGCTAGTCTGCCTAGTCATCTTCAAAAAAAATTGGAGCTAAACGGAAATCTTCCACAAAAAATTGGGGAAAATTAGATTTTTTTTTAAAATTACAAGGTTTAAAGTGTAAACTATGACTATAATGCTTGACTATTTGGGATTTTACGGATTAATTTCTCAATTTAAATGGTTTTGAACTTTGAATATTGAGAAACCAACTAATCTCTAGTCCCGCCCAGTCGTCCTCAGCGCTAGGCAGACCTCTTCTGCCCAACTAGTGCCTAACTTTAAGAACATTGTTAGAAAGTGTAATAAACAGCTTAAGTTTTTCAACCAACCAAACATAATTAACATGCCGGGAATAAACAATACATAATTCCATAAAAGGAGCTCCATAACTAAATAATTACCTCACGGAACGTTTGGTAAATGAATTCAACTCGGGGTGGGCTGGCATTAGGGAACACAAGTATCCCTCTCATAACCTGGTCACGCATTTGTTACACTCCATAGTTCTTGAATGGGCATCGTAGGCAATCTAGTCCCCCATACGAGGGATTATCTATTACCTTAGGGAGGATGAAATCGAATGGTCAAAAGAACTCCTACCCTAAACCTCACTCTAACAGAAGTACAGAACAATTACTGTAACTCATGAATGTATACATAACCTCCTCACTCACGTGTACACCAAATGCCCCACTTTCCCCTTCCACAATCACGTCCTTTCCAATCGTTCCAATAATAATATGGCAGTCAAACTTACAATACTTTATCACACATAAGTTAGATGGCCACAACATAACAAAGCACTACACAAAAAAAGATCATACGAATCTAATTTTCTTAAAATCTAACATCTATAAGAAACAATGCCAATTTAATTCATTATACTTCCTCCTATCATTTTGAACAACGGATGACCTCTCTCAGACAACTTAACTAAGAAAATATTTCTGCTTCTCGCACAGGCATTTAACAAAAAGAACTTCAACTATTTCATTCCTCGAAACCACTACAACCCTACAACTCGTTCAATATCTAAAGAAAGGCTTCTATATTTAGATGAATAATATGGACAAAAATAAACACAAGCCTCAAATATCATTCTAACCATAAATCAATACCAAATAAAGTATGGCCAGCTATAATCCGATAAAGATGTAAACAATCATAAAAACAGTTCATGACATAGTTCAAACCTTAACAAAGTTGCCAAGAGTCTTAGTGGAGCCACGTGAAGAAGTGAACACATCGTCAATTCCAGCGAACTGCAGAACCTTCTTCGGTACCCTCGCCGCCACTATACCAGCACCACGAGGAGCAGGGACCATCCGCACAGTGACCGATCCACACTTCCCGGTGACCTTACATGGCACTGTATGGGGCTTCCCAATCTTATTCCCCCAGTATCCTCTTCTCACAGGAACCACTGACAGCTTTGCGAGAATGATTGCGCCTCGAATTGCTGTTGCCACCTCCTTACTACACTTAACACCAAGCCCAACATGTCCACTACCGTCCCCAACCACAACAAAGGCCTTGAACCGGGTTCTCTGGCCAGCCCGAGTCTGCTTCTGAACTGGCATAATCTTCATCACCTGAACAGCAAAGAATCCAGATTTCAACCTAATTGTGTAGGTGTGACGACATGTAAGCTTACTTAATTTTATCTAATATAAAGGTGATAAATAAAAGAAATAACACTACAAGGATAAACACTTCAACAACTAAAAGGACAAAAAATGAGCTCCAACTTTTTAGCAAATTGATATCAAACCGAGGAAGAACTAAGAAAATTCATCCATCAAAGAAGAAACAAGTTTTCCCCCAAACACAATTTAAGATAGCACTTGATTACAGGCCCTTTCGATTGTGAGAAAGGGTGATAAAAGAACCGATTTTGATTCTCACCAAACGGTGATATTTTGTAAGACACAATAAAGGACCAATCAAAATAACCTTCTTTCTTCCTTTTCCAACCTTTCTCACAATTTCAACATCTTCTACTCATCCAAACAAGTTCCAATCTCAAGTCCCTTCCTTTCCTTTCCTTTCCTTTCCTTTCCTTTCCCTATCTCATAATCGAAAGGCGCTAATGCTTAAAAAAGTATGGATTCGAGAATTCAAATTTTCATAGAAATTGAGAGAAATCGCTTTCTGAAGTTGGGAATCTTTAACCCATTATGTACTAAACTCGATGAAAAAACTGTTATGATTGGAGATGAAATAATTACCCCCTTTTTTTTCAAAATTGTAGTGGTAGAGATTCACCTCGTCTTTTAAAGAAGGGCCGACCAAAGTGTCGATGATCTGGTGCTCCTTGATAGGCAGTGAGTGGAGGTAGATCTGCTCCAGATTTCGGATCTTTCCGTCCTTCACCAACCTGCCAAGTTTCGTCACCGGAACCCACTTCTCCTCCTCCTCGCGGCGGGGGTTACGGCGGCGGCCTCTCCCGCGATCCCCGCCTCTACCTCCGCGGCCGAAGCCTCGTCCGAAACCGCCTCGTTCTCCGCCTCTCTCAGCCATGGTTGTTATATAGGGTTTGGTGGAGGTAAATGCAGAGAGTGAAATGCAAGGATTGGAAGAGAGAAGGATAAGTGCTTGGAGAGAGTGAAACCCTAGAAGCGGAGGCGAAGAATTTATTGGTGATGTGGTGGTAACGAAAGTAGGGTTTTGTGAGTGAGTTTCTGGGTGTTTGGGTTGGAGATGGGAAGAGGGTTAAGTTGGTTTTGATTTTGGTTCTAATCAGAATAGGTCTGACCCGGGATAAGTCTAAGAATATTGTATCTCCACGTAATATTGAAACAGATGGACCAACTATTTGGGCCAGCAAGTGGACTAATCCAACTTGAAGACCATGTAATATGTTGGGCATGGTCAGGCCTTTTCCTTTTCCATGGTCTTACTTTTCACAAGATTATTTTTAAGTATATTTTGTCTCTATTTAAATTTTTTTTATATTTGTTATTTTGATCTTAATTTTTTTATGAATTATTAATTCATCTTGATAAGACGAATCTAAAAGTATAAAATTATATCCAAAAATTAAAAAAATCACTAAAGACGCCGAATAAACATAAAAGATCATATTTTTGAATTATTTTTGTTTTTTCTGAATTTTTCTCAAATTTGGTCCATTATTTATAATTTTTCTACAATCTCTCGTCGAGACGAACTAATAATCTATAAAAAATAATTAATGAAAGACAAAAAATTACAAAAATAATCACACAAAGATAAAAAAAAGTAATTAAATAATCAAATCAGGCTAAATCCAACCTAAGGAGTGCATCAGCTGCCCACGGCAAATCCAGAAAATTTGACCTAGAGAGGCATTTTTTAATAATGAAATTGACAAAAATTCCTCCAACCAATCACAAGTAGTGTAACTATTTCGGAGATATTTAGGGGCCGATTGGATGAAGGATTATTATCAGGGGATAAATTATTGAGGAGCAATAAAATAAGATGGGGTATTATTTTTAAAGGGTTAACTCACATTGATGTGATATTTATACAGGGGATAAAAAAATAGATAGTTTGGATGAAGTATTAAAAAAAGAAAATAAAATAGTACTTGATTTAAAAGAAGATAAAATAGGAAGATAAGGTTATTTTGTAGTTGTAATAAAAGAGAAGGAGTATTATTCTTGGAAAATATCCAGGGATAACTTTTGGACCGGGGGAGGGTGCCCCTGGCCCAAACCATGCTCTTACAGGGGATTATTTTTGGAGGGATAAAAAATTATCCTTTTATATTTTTATGTTTTCAAACTATGCTAAACATATCACATCAATCTTTTTACTCACTCTAAAAATTATCTCCTTCTTTATCCTCCATTCAAACAACCCCTTAAAGTATTGTTTGACAGTAGCTTTTCCTCAACTTTTTGGCTATTTTGAAATTTACCTCTAGTGTCATTTTCACAAGCATCATTCTTATTTTTAGTTTCCATGTGAGTGTTAGAAGTTGAGGAGGAGAGAGAGAATTGTCTTTGTAATATATTATGTGTTTGAATCAATATACAATAACTCCTTTATATAGAAAATAGAGGACAACCTAAATATAAAATACATCAAAACTATGAAACGTACGAAATATGAAAAATGCCTAAATCATAAGTCCTAAATATACATTAACAGTTCTCCTCAAACTCAAGAAATGTAAACATTGACCAACTTGAATTTAAAAACGAGGTCAATTAAACGGTCAGGAGGATGAGTTTTAGTGAATATATCAGTAGAGAAAATTAGACAGGGATGAGCAATACCATGAGTGACATGTTGACGAACAAAATGATAGTCAATTTCAATGTGTTTGGTAAGATTATGAAAGACATAATTGTCAGCTACCTGAATAGTACCCTGATTGTCACAAACAAGGGCGGAAGCATAGTGCAGTTGCACTGGGCTATAGCCCAGGTGAAACTTTTTTTTTTCCTTTTTTATGTGCAAAATTTTGATTCAAGTAATTTTTGCCCCCTATTATTTGTATTCCAACCCATTTTTAGCACAATTCATTTTAGTCCAAGGCAAATTTAATTCATGGTTCCACTATTGGCCACAAAAAAGGGTAGTTGCACCAGAAATGGAAACACCCATATCTACAAGAAGCTAACGAAATCAGAGAAACTCTTGAGTAGTGTTAACGAGAGCACGGTATTCAGCTTCAATATTGGAATGAACAGTAAAAGTTTGTTTCTTGTTGCGCCAAGAAATAAAAGAATCTCCTAAAAAGAAGTAGAAACCCGTAATAGAGCGCCGATTAGTAGGATCTTCAGCCCAATCAGCATCAAAAAAGGCATCGAGCTAAAGAGAGAAGGGAGCTAAATAGTGACGACATGAAACAAGGTGTCTTTGAGATACCGAAAAATTCAAACAAAAGCATCATAATGAGGTGCGCGAAGGCCCAACATTTATTGACTGACAACATGTGTAATACCCGTCCTCTTTTCGCACGAGCATTTCATGACACTTCATTTTAGTTTATCATTTTTAATTTGTCATGACATTAGAAAACATGTGAATTTTTTTTTTATATGCGAGTTTATATTTATTATCGACGTAAGTTTAGTTGCGATTAAGGGTGGAGCACGGAATGAGTCGGTGTGGGGTTGTATCCAATAGTACTTCACTTAGGAATTAGTGGACACTTGGGGGGGGAAAGTGCAATTTCCACCCCTTCTTATCCCCATCTCAGCCGACTTCAAGAGGGAG
>JABCMJ010024690.1:0-26961 GCA_014822125.1 Arbutus unedo | reverse complement strand
ATATATATATATATATATATATATATATATTACCTCAATTTCTCTATTTGAAAGGATGAAAGTACTATATTCTTTATAGAAAAATATGATTTCGAAGGATTGTTCGATTCAAATTAGCTCTAATTCAAATAATTTAACTTTAAAAAAACTCACTCAAAATCACAAAATGTTTTCTTCAATTTCAAATTACCGCTGGAAAGCACAAAGCTAAATTTGAACTAATTTTTCATTTTTTTTTTGGTTGTGAGAATACTTATTTAAATTTTTTTTTGCTCGTGATGACTATGGAAACTAAAATAACCAAATAGACCACATTCGTTTTAAATTTTCCATTTTTAGTGGATCTTTTCGAATCTAGTTCTTATGGACAAAGAAATTTTGCAAGCTATGTTTTGATACAATCCTCTCGTTACCTTACCCGGAATTTTTCTAAATAAAATAAAATAATTAAATAGAACCCTCTCTATAAATTCAAGAGTCAGAATTCTAAAATCAGTATTTTAGTAGGTGTTTGGAAGAGATTTTTTTAGAAATTTTTAGATTTTAAGATTTTTAGGTGTTTGTGATAGTGATTTTGGAATTCTAATTATGAGATTTTGATTGTGGGATTCTCAATATAGGCGTTTAGAGTCAGAATATCAAAAGTAGGTCCGGAACTACTTTTGAGATTCTGATGACCTACTTTTGATATTCTGATTTTGAATTATAAAATTTTGTTACCATTTTACTCACAATTACTCACCCACAATCTAATAATTTGATTATACTACCAAACACTTCACAGATTCATAATCTATTTTATACAATTTTACAAGACACTTCATATATTCTGATTATGAGTCAAAATCAGAATTTCCAGAATTCAAAATCACCTCAAAAAATCTCTCCCAAACACTCTCTTAAACACCTAAAAATCACATAATGAAAATCTCAAAATCTCAAAAATATCTTCAAAATCGCTCCGCAACACCCACTATATATATATACTCATTACAGAGAGAATTCGGCTATTGGAATGTATTTGGTTCTTGGGAGGATGATCAATTCTGAAAAATCAATAAAAGGTGAGACAAATGGAAATTTCAATATAAATGAGAAAAATATGCTAATCGAAATGAAAATAGACTCTTCTATTATATTCTAAAGAAATAATTGTGCTCGAGTCACTACTGACCAAAAAATTTTCCCAAAAAATTCTATATTTCATAAAAAAATTACACCTTTTGGCTACTTTCGATTTGGTTTTGTTAGAGGAACTTTATAATAAAATTAAACGAAATTTGAAGACAAATCCAATTTCAAGGGTTTTTAGTAGAATATTTAGAAATTTAACTATTTTTACTTCAGTTGATCCAAAAAAAGCATTGCAATTCATGTGCATCTATCTATCCATTATACTATAAACTAAACACAATTCGCGTGTTAAGTCCTAATTTTTCACAAACAAAAAATAAAAAAAAAGTCTACCTCATTAGAGAGAAATGACTTTAAATTAAATGCCTTCACTTTTAAGATCTCTTTTAATAAAATTATCACATGTAATATCACCAAAATTAAGACATATTGCCTCATTTACTATAGGCTAAATGTTGATTAGGTTTTGCATCTATATATTTAAAGTCTTCACTTTTAAGATCCTCTAATTTTAAAAGAAATAATTTTAGAGATTAAATTGTTTTTATTAGTTGCGAATATACTCTTTCAAAATACTTTTAGGGCAGGTTTGATTGTTGGACTAATTAGTGTGAGATAAGTTAATCCTGCACTATTAGTCTAGGGATTAATAGTCTTGGAATTAAAAACAAAATTGTCCCTTGTTTAGTCCAGTGTTAATTGCAATATAAGGAATATGTGAGTTATTTCGTGTTTGATTATTGGGATAAAAAATAGATTAAACTTTATATTTCTTGTTTTACTCTCACCATAATATTGAAATACCTTTCTTCCTTAAAAAAAATTTCTCTATTTGGTGTCGATTATTCTTTGATTACCGCTAAAACTAATTGTTCAATTTTTGAAGGTATTTTTGCCAAATATTTTACCGTTCAAACAAATTACTCTTTTTGAACTTTTAGTAAACATTTGATTGTCAAGTAACTAACCTGTTTAAACAATTATATCCGGTCATTTTTTTCTTCAAAAATAATTTTGAACTTTTTGTATATTTTGTTAAAATATTTTATTTTTTTAAATTCTCTTGTCAAGATGAGTTTAAAAAGTAAAAAAAAATAACCAAAGTTATTAGAAAGTACTAGAACGGATTGATTTAGTATAATTCAATATTTTATATATTATAAGAATAAGCATGTATCACAAATTTTAAGTTTAATGGGAAAAAATTAATATTAAATAAACATTATCATGTTTACTAATATTAGCTAAATAATACATTAACTTCAAAGAATAAAAAATATAAAGAAAATAATATATCTTACAAAGTCTAATTTGGGCTAACATAATTTTTAAGTTGTTTGTTACATCTATTAATTTTGTGTCAAAATTTTGTAAAATATTTGGTTATCTTGACAAGAGAATGAAAGTAAAAAAATATAACCAAGCATTTTAAAAAGTTCACTAAAAATAAAATAATCTAAAGGAAACAAAAATTTTAAAAAACAATTTCTGAACTTTTTTAAGCTTGTTTATATTTTTTAACCATTTTGATTCCTCATTGTGACCAACTAATAATTCACAAAAAATTATGTAAACCGGGCAAACACAAAAATAACAAATAAAGGAAAAATAATAGTATCTATTATACAAGTAAAAATAAATTAATTTTAACTATACACGATCCAAAAAAAGCCACGTAGATAGGATTTGAGGCAACTTGATAAAAATTGAGAGTAATTTGGTAAAATATTAATTAGTCCGGAGTTGTGTTTTATCTTCCAAAAATAATACCACCCCTTAGATGGAATTGTTTTATCCCGCAAATGAATTACTAAGTTAGTTAAGGTGAACTTCACAATCCTATCCAGATTACAATGAAACAACGGTTTGAGTCAGATTAAAATGAAATAGTCCAATCCAGAGGCTTTTAATCCGGTTATCAAACGTGCCCTTATTACTTGGTACATCTTCTTCCGCCAGGTCATTATTACTATCTACTTCGACTACTACCAACTATTCGTGGTAGAAAGTCCCTATGGGCTCCCCATCCGAAAATGAACCATCGGTCATTTATCGCTCCTCAAAGTTATGTGTTTTTTGAAGTCGTGTCTTCGATTTAAAGATATACCAAGTGTTAATTCCTACATTGGTAATTGAAAATTCTGTAGAAATTTGAGATTTAATTAATTTAAACTTCCAAATTTTGTTGATGTTAGAATCTTGATGTGTCAAATTCAAGCAAACTTCAAAATTTCAAAAAACAAAAAATGTATAAAAGCATTGAGTGTCCAAATAATTATTGAACTATACTCAAAGCAGTTCTGGAGAGAGAAACCCTTGAGACATCTTAATATTTTGTGCGAGTGATATCTTGGGAGCGTTTATGAATTAAAGATTCAATCTTTTGATTAAGCGTCTATTAAGGATCAAAATATTTCTTAAACTTGCAAAACATTCTGAAAGAGTTCAGAAGCAATCCTGGAGGATGATTCAAGGAGAAGTCTTGCGTATAGATCTTAGGTTGGAGGAGTAAAATCTTGAAGAAGAATCTATCAAAGCAATGTACGTGGAGTTGACAAAGAGATTCTAAATCAATATAAAAGAATTTAGATTTGATCGTGAGAAACTCTATTATTTTGCATTTGCGTTATAGTGTTTGCTTCTCTCCTGTGGTTTTTCATTCCATCTTAGAGTTTTTCATGTAATCTGTGTATTCTTTTGTTCTTTATTTATTTACGTTGCATATTTATATAGATTAATTACAAATTAATTCAAATGATTAATTGGCCTAAATCGACTAACGGCAAATTAATTAGCGCTTAATTACTCGCGATTTTTTAATTGGTGGCCAATTAAAATTTTAAAAAAATATTAATTTTTTATCCTTGATTTACTATTATAAATTTGAATTTTGCTACCTTTTCATCCCCTAGATCACCACTATAACACCCTGATTTTAAGAAATGTTAACAAAATAATAAAGTAACCAATTTCCAAAACATTTCATTGATAACAAAAGGTAATACAAATTTTGCTCTTACAAAAATATGAAATACCAAGATAAAATTTTTTCAAAGGGAAATAGTCTATAAAAGATTGAAAAAGAGATTTCAAAACTCTAAATCTATGCTAAGTAAACTGAGGCTGAATGTTGTATTCCTCAGTAAATGTGTTGTCTTGGATTGGGTATTTTAGACCCGCTCTATCTTCTTATGTACCTGACATGAAATGCGAGGGGTAAGAAAATATGCACAATGAGTTATGAGGCTCTATGTAAAGACCCAGATTTAAAAAAAGAAAAGAAAAAGAGAAAGAAATTCTAATGAATTTAATTCAATTTCAGAATATTTTGTTTAATAATTTAATTATGTAATTTCATAATTTAATGCATTTTACATTTTGACTTGATTATATATGTATTGGTAATTAGACGTGTGTGTGAGTGTGTGCATCTAGTGAGTCAAGCTCAACCACCATCTAACCCATATGTAGTTCTTGGCTCAATCCCTATAGTTCAAGTCCATAATCTAGATCCGAACTCATGACTCATTTGGTTTGATCCATGACCCTTGAGATGGACCATTCCCTTATCATGGTCACTATCTCACTTGATCAAGTTTTCCTTCTTCTTCATTCATACACGTTAGGAATTTTTTTGCAGTGTATTTCTTTACACAGAACATATGTTTTCCAAATCACTGTATATCTCAAATTCTCGATTTCGCACATGGAGCAAATCCTTGGAAGTTCTTCTTCCCCAATAGAGTTTCAATCCTTACTCACCACTTCTTTTCAAACCTTCATGGGACATGGTTTTCTTCCTCAAACCTCCATCTTTCTCCCTCAAACTTCTATAACTCCAATGGTTTCAATCAAAATCTCCATTTCATCTCTTATAATTTTTACAATCCAAGGGATTTATGGCAAGCTTCACACTCCATCTCCCTTTATAAATATGACTTTTTCCACCTCAATTGGCATCACAATCTCAATTTTTAAATTTGGTTAGTGAGTGGAGAGTGAGAAAAATCAGTTTATAGTATAGAGAAAGTGAGAAAATCAGTTTACAGTAGAAAGAGAGAGAAGAAGAAAAAATTTCATTTGAAGTCAAATTCATTTACTTGAAGCCATTTTCAATCAAATTCAAGCTTCATTTGCCCTCATTCAAGGTAATGAAACTTTTTTCTTACCTTAATTTGTGTCATAGACCATAGATTTAAGTTTCATGAAGTCATAAAAAAACAAACACAGTTCTATAAATGTTCATAGAACATGATATTCCAACTGATTAGTCATGTTATGAACTATCCGGATGAACCTCTATGTTGTATCTGGAAATGTTGTATTTTCTCTAACCCAACTGGATGAGTCATTTCTGGACCATCTGGATGACTTTACAAACTGAACTTAACTTGTCACATTGGTCCGACTAGTCACTATTCTTTCACTGACATCGTATTTTCATTACCTAAAGTTAAGTAAAGAAAATGAAACATAAGATTATGTTTATTTACTTTAAATTATTTAATGAAAATAAAGAAGTACCCCCCATTAGGAAATAATGGCATTATCAAAATCTTTAAGTTCCAACTAAATCAAAATTTTGTCCCCCTCATTTTAGTACAAAAATAAAAAAATATTTTCTTTCGAAAGAATGACTCGTAACTTACCCTAACCTTATTCTATTGAGCCAAATAAGTATACCTTTGTTATTAGAAAAATTCAATGAACCATTACCGCAACTTTTTTATTCCTTAATTTGGAACTTCAAAAATTCACTTTTTCCATACTTGGTCATTTTTTCAGCAATCAAAATTTTCAGCTTAATGCGAACATGAGACCAAATGCACTTCTAAATCAAGATTTGTTCTTTCTGACCATATTGCCAATACCAAGATATAAACTTAGACTTTTCAACCTCGATATCATACTCAACCATCCACTTTAGGAAAATCCATCCGGATGACCATTATTTATCCAATTAGACGACTTATGCTTAATGACTTACACTTCATGCTTGACGACTTATGCTTTATTACCTATATTATGTTATCTTTCATAATCATGTTAGAAATCGTGCCTATGCTTACATAGGCTCTATATTTCATTTGATATCATGAACCATGTTATTCTCATGTTATCTTGATTATTCTAGTTGTTGTTTGAGCAAGTGTTAACTTAGTAGCGAATATCTAAGTACACGTCACTTTGACTATAGTCACTTACGTGTTTTTGAACGATAAATGAGATTTTGAGAAAATTACTAAGACGTGTCTTATGAAATGTAATATCACTCAATCCGGAGATCGTGTTAGGACGTCTTTAGCCGATATATGAATTTTTAGCCGAACTATGTCTCATACCACCGTGCTACGTCTTGGAGTCGAGTCGATCACGTCTCATGTATTAAGCTGGTTATGTTCTTTAGCCATATCGTGTCTTTTGAAAATAAAATTATAGATGATGATGAAGTTAGGATTTTTATCGAGGCACGACACATGGGATGCATAACGTCCGGGAGCATAATGGTTGAGAACATGAGATACGAAAGCCGATGTTTGGATATGTATGCGTCGGATACGAGGTTCAGTTTAGAGGCTGGGACCATATCGATTCGTAACATCATGACATTGCTTTGAAAATGAATTTGATTGATGGGCAATGCTAGGGTTAACCCCAACTTGGAATTTTGAAATAAACTCTGGACACTTATGAGTCATGGTTAGACACGTGTCAAGATCTAGAGAGAACCTTAAAAAATAGACTTAGACTTTCATTACGCACTTCATACTCTAATTATTTATTATTAATTTTGCTTCAACTTATTCATTATAATTATCCATGACCTGTTTATGCATAATTCGTTTTGTGGCATAAATTAGATAACATGTATGATTTTTATTACTGAGTTTTATCGCTCATGTGGTGTAACTTTTTCCTGTCGCTGGCCTTTCATGTCAAGTGTCGATGATGACGTAGTTCACTTATCCAGCCACAGATGATAACACTTTTGTTGAAGACACAATAGCACCATGCTTCACCTAGTTTATGTCAAGCTTTATTTTATTCCTGTATTAATATATTTTCATTTCTGTTATGTAATCGAAATTTATTTTATTAATAAAAAAGTTTTTTTTTATGTTTAATCTTTTATTTAACGTTTTCGAGAAATGAGCATACTATTAAATTCTATTTTTAATATTCAAGACAATATGCTAAAATAAAACATGATATATAGTTATGCTCAATTTATACGAAAATAGTAACATGTAAGTGCGAAAGTAAACAATAATATAATAAAAAGTGACATCAAGTCTAAGTCCTCTAATGAACGCCTTGAATATCAACCGTTAATGCAAATATTGTCAAAGGATCAGATGTTACACAAGTTATCGATTGTCAAATCATAACCATCTCATTGGATCCCAATATTTTCTATTCTACTTTTCTTCATTTCAATGATTTGAGACCATTAATTTCCAAACAATATGTCTCTAGAATTTTAACCAAAAACCAATTCAATAGCCAAAACTTAAAGCCAACCCTTGACCCTAGACGTAAGGGATTTTTTGTAGGACATTTCAAATCCATTTCAATCATCAAAATGTGTCGCAGTTGTTTTGTTTGACGTTATAATAGAGTCTCATACTACTGGTTAACTGATAGTGACTATAATAGTTTGAGTCAATCAAAAACTGGTGCACGCTAGCGTATGCTATTTTGATCGAGTTAACGGATCGCAAGTTTTATTTTTGTAATTTTTTAAAATTAATTTTATGAGTTGAAGCAATTAACTAATTGATCCAAGATTTTTCTGAATATTAGTGTATCATCTTACCATTGCTCAAAAGTACTAAAGGAGATTTGAATTGGGTGTCTACAACTCCTAATAATCAAATTGGAAGTTGATGAATAAATTTCGTGCTCCCATATTTTCCGAATTCCCATATTAAATTTCTAATTATGAGTTTTTGTATTTTTGTGTAGGACTCATACGGCAATTATTTTAATACATAAAGAGGAAAAAAGTCTTAAACTAAAATTTATAAAAATTTCACTACAAAAATTCGAAAAAACTCATTTCTTTTAGATTATTGGCGTAACTTTTCTTTTGAAGTAATTTTGTATTTTTTAGTTTCGCGATAAATTTTTGTAAATTATTAATTTGTCTCAACGAGAAATTTTAAAAAGATAAAAAAATATTAAACAAATTTAAAATTTCAACAAAGACAAAAACAATTAAGAGATATGTCTTTTTTTAAATTATTTTTATAGCTAGAGATTTTTTTAATTATTTTTAGACATAATTTATTACCTTGTAGAATTTTTTTAGTTTTTGAAAACGACTTTCGATTAGAAGAATTTAAAAAGTAAAATACAAAAATAATAAATGCAATTTTTTAAAGAAAACTAAAAAGTAAATACAACAGATAGCAAAAGGGGAAATTGAAAAAAGGGTGGCGTTTTCCGAAGCACAACCGAAGCGACATAAAAAATGGGAGCACAAGCAACCATCCCCGGGTTCATTATATACATATTATGTGTACTTTGGAATATATCTGCATGTATATATAAATATTTTTTTGCTGTTATTTGAAGTGTTTTAATAATTTTCTGCTTTGTTGTATAATCTATTTGGTTATGGTTTTCTGTGAGGTTTAGAGCACCTGGGTCCGTTCTGATGATATTGAGTGGGACGTTTGGAAAGAGAGTTGTATTTTGAAACAAATTTCATCTGGGTTGCATTGAATTTGATTATTGGCGAGCTTGTTATTCCAACTAATTAACGGTATCTCTTAATCCAATTGTGAATCTGTGATTGATAAAGTGATTATCGTTTGAATTGGAACTGAAATATTGGTTTAATTTCTTGGTTGATATTTATCTAATGATGGGGGACAACAATATGTTTATTAGGAAAATTTCAAGTTTTCTTTTGCCAAGTCATAGGAGATGATAATTCATTAGTTTACCTGTGGGGTTTGCTGCTGTTTGATTTCCTGGTTTTCTTTGTTATTGATGTCATCAGTTGTTGAGTCTTGTTTGTATCTTGCTTTATTAGTTTACCTGGCAGAACACTTGTTGAAACCTAAAATTTGGCAAGACCTCTCCAGAAAACCGATTCCAGTGGTGTGCCAAAAGCTCTTGCAAAAAACATAACATTGCCAAATTTTGGCAAAAACTTGTTCGCCTATCTATTTTGCATGTTTTTCAGAAATAGGAGAATGGAGTTTGCACCATTAAGCTTACATGCCACATAGTAGCATTTTGCCTCTGTAAGATACCAAATTTTTGCTTCGGCATTCCCATTTTGGCATCAAGCAGTAAAGATGCTCTTATGAAGGCACAAACAGGATTTGGTCTTGTTCTTCCTAGGGTATGTCCGTTGGTTTTATGTCAATTTCCTGTTGTCTGTAAAAGGTATGCATTTGCCGTCCCCATTTTGGCCTTGTTATCTGATTCCTTGTTAAACGAATATGCACCATAGCAGCTGCATTTAACAGTAATCCTGTTCCTCTGAGACGTGTGAACCTCAGCTCATGTCATTGCAACTTCCACCTATATCGAAAGGGTGAATGTTGGAAACAACTCATGACTAGTGCTAGGCATTGGAGATACAAAAGAAGGGGAGGACACGAGATGGGGTATTTTTGAGGCACAGAACGAGGTTAAGTTCACTCCTTTTTCACAAACATCATCTCCATCAGAAGATTATCATTATCCTTAGGTTGTAAAATCCAGTTGCTGTAGTTCTCATCCGCACATTGCAGTAAAAGGCTCTCCCATTGAAGAAGAAAGATCATCAGAAGATTCTGGCTGCCTCATTGACAACATCCATTGAGGGTGTCCCAGATTCAATGACTTACTTGACTACAAGATTTCACTCGAGTCAGGCATGAAGCCTCTTCTAATCTTTGAAGGGAAACCTCAATCTTAGAAAATATTACATAGTTTTCAGGTTTGGGTTTGGTGGCATTACTTGTATTTTCTGATTCTATTGCACAGAAAATTTGCATTGACCCCTTTTTGGCATTATCTCAGAAAGTCCAATATCTCAATCTTTTTTTTTCCCTTTTTTGCTTTCTGTGGCACTATTGATGATTTGTGAAACCTTTTCTTGTCGTTCATAGTATCGTTGGTTGCTGATGATTTCAACTTAAGCATTTAGTGTCATAATATTTTCCACATCTAGATGTTTTCTGCTCAGCGCATTTTGGTACGAACTTCCATGATAGATCTGGTTATAAGCCTTTGTTAATGACGGTCTTTATTTGTCTTATTTCCAAGAATGAATTAAATGAATTTCTTAATCACTTCGGTGATGCATTCGCTCTTTTGGAGGCGTGTAAAATTCTCACCCTCCTTTTCACAATAGTTGCCCTTGTACGGATTTCATGCTTTCGATTATCTTTTATGTTCACGCATTTTTCTAGAATTTATTGAATTGTACCTCTATCTGATTCAGGCAATGTGAAACTTGAGCATGTGTGGGTGGATTCTCTATATGACAAGCATGCATTAGATTCACTATTTAAAGGGCTACCAAGTGCCCGAGCCTACCACTATTTTAGGGTTTGGGGAAGGGTTGAATCTATTAGCTTCACTGGTTATGAAGCTAAAACTGCCACTTGGTGTATACTTTTTCTCATATTTGATGAAGCTAAGGCAATAAAACATTTATGTGCAGGAAAAGTCACTTGTAGGATAAATAGTTTGCTGTTTTATTTTCTCTCTCTCTCTCAATTGATGATGTTTTGAATTCTGATCTTATCCCCTTTCTTTTTGTGTAATTAGCTTTATTTTGTACAGCTTTTAGTTTCTGTAGAAAATTGCGTTTAGTATTGTTGGATTGAACTTGATTAGTGGTAACTCCTCCCACTTGTTAATTTCTTTGTTTCTCTTGTTTCCTTTGCCAACCGGCAATGTAATACTAGGAAGTCATCATCTATCAGACAGTTAATGGAGGAGATAGATCACATGTAGTAATTGAAAATGAGAAAGAAGGAAAACATTCACCTGTCTTGCCTATCACATAGACTTGTCTTTGAATTGTTATGCATCTCAATAGGGTGACCTCATAGAGTTTATTTTTCTTTGAAGTAGACTGGGAGTTCAAACAGATGTCAAATTTGGGCGAGGTTAACTATTCTAATTGGCAGACCACATAGCCACACATCTTGAACATCAACTGTCCTGTGAGTTTCTACCGTTGTGTGTGCTTGGTATAAACTTACAAGTAGACTTAAGTGTGAAGGTGCCTAAGAAACCGCCCTAATCCCTACGCCTAGTCTTCCCACTAATGTCTCTATATATTCTACCCTGTATTCCTTTCTAGATCATGCTGTTCAGACTACATACAAAAACTCCTTCCGTTATGAAATGTGGAATGAACTATTTGCTATTGGAAATTTGGAAGCATCAGCTGTGGAAGTCTGATGCTTGACATTATTTTTTCAAATGAAGAAAAACATTGGAAATTAATACCAGTAAACTCATACAAATGCATACAAAAAGATCTTAAAAAGATACATACTTAGGATTGATATTCAGTGCAATAAGGAAACTGCTCATGTTTTTTTACAGTTCAGAGCATGCTGTCAGCTCGAGCAGGCAATCTCCTGAAGAAATTACTAGGGACTGAGGGCATTTTGCTTCTAAACCTTGGGTGTCGAAGGAAAAATAAGCCTGTGACCAAAACAATTATTTTGAAGGGTGTCACGTAAAGTGCCACAGCTACCAAAAGGCAGAAAATTATGAAGAGACTAGTTGCTCTGGGATCCCTCCAGCTCAGCAAGGCTTGAAATCTCTCCCCCTGCGTCGCCATGTCACCCACCACTGTCTGAATCCTACCTGCAACGCTTCGAATCCTGTCATACCTCATCCGCACTATATCTTGAGCTTTGGATGTAGGAAATGTGTCAAACTCTTCATCTAGTTCATCCGGGTGAACTGCTTCTGCCCATGAAAGTTTAGTGTCCATGTGTGGTGGATGCCTTGGCCTGAACCGAAAGTTCCATAGGCCAATAATAAACATGTAAAGGAAGATTGTCGGGAGTATCAATTCTGGGTAGCAGATCAAAATAAAAAGTAGGACATGAACTAGAATGGAAGTGACCGGATTCTTCCAGTGAGAAACTTCACCAAGCCATCTGCTCATGGACATTATGCCTGAAAATAATGAAACAATACGGAAAAAATTGGCTTTGCTTCTTCTCATGCTCCACATGTGGGAATCCACATCCAACATATATTCCACTACTTCTTTCCTCAGTGGAGGCTCCGCTCGGCCAAGCCTTACTGCCACAATGTTCATCGCTTGATATCTCAAACTGTCTAACTGGTTTACAGTGAAAGGATGGAGATAGTGCATTTTTGGGAGTAAGGGGTACCCATAGAGATATATTATATTTGCCAGCGACAAGCAAGTGAACCGGAAGGCTAATTGGAGTTCACCCATCTTCTTGAGTCCCGACGGTTGTAGAACAAGAAGTGGGTAAGAGTGAGTGTAAATCCGATCTGTTTCCAAGGTTGAAAGCCGGATTCTTACCTTTCCGATTTTTGAGTCCTTTGAAGCTCCCTCAGCTCTCCCCAAGTGGCGATTATCGAAAACTCCCAAAGTGATCACTGTACAAGGATCATAAACCTCCCAAGTATATTGCTCATTCCACTTTGGACTGAAGCTGTCAAGAATAGTTCTGGTTCTTACCCACTTCAATCCATATTTAGCCACACAATAAGCATCCGTGGTTCCTCGACCCTCTGTCTTCATCGGCAGAAGTCCTTGTGCACTCAGGATTCCAACTTCAAGGATTCCTATTGGCTGCTTCCAAAGTTGCCGAGCAGTGGGCCGGGTGTCACTTACATACATTGTGGATTCATCTAGTACATGGTAAGCGCCCTCAAGACAGGCTCTGAGATGAATCCTAGTTGAAAACTTGTGCTCATGCCTCCTATCTCCCTCCAACACACCGAATCCATATCTTTCGAGGTTGAACCACTGAGAATGAACCGGTCGATGATCCAATCGCCTCTCAAATATGGTTAGCGGCAAGCTCACCCTCCCCGCCAGCTCATCTTTTGATGGGCTCACTTTGTTCTCAACTGTTAGCTCCAATCGCTCTTCAAAAGGCTCTGCTGCAACAAAGATTAAATCTTCGTTCCAGAAAGGACTAGTGGTTCTGGTTGGACATAGCTTTGTCTTCAGTATCTGGTTTCCAACTTGAGCCTTGACGAAAACCTGTGGGTGCTGGGTTTTGTCTAGTGGTTCCACTTCTTGGGCTTCAATCACATTGACTCTGAGGTACCAAAGTTTAGGTGAAACATAAACTTTTGATCTGACACTGAAAACCCCTTCTCCTTGGACTGAAGAAGCGTCCGCATGCCAGGCCTCTGGGAAAGCTTCATCGGCTTGTGTACCCATCCAAACTGCAAGCATGATTTCTCCTTTCACCTTGCTTTGCCCGCGTCGGTCTTCCAGTCTATACCATTGAGGCGCCAAAGGGCTATCCGGTGGGACCCTTGTAGGCACCTCGTTCATGTCGAACACCACCTTCCCAGTATAATCGTCTCTCCCGACCATCTCTCTGTCTCTGACAAAAACTTCTAGAACGGAAGACTGAATCTTCTCTTTTGAGAAGGCGAAAACCTCCCTCCACTCAGGGTTTGTTCTCTTCTCAAAGTGCTGAGTTTTTCCTCTGTAATTCCCCAGCTTCACTTCTACGTAGGGGTCACAGCTTCCGGTTAGAGGGTTTGTTGGAAGATCTTTGCCTTTAACAACTCTGACATAAAGATAATACATCTGTTCGACGAGATCATAGGTACTTGTTGCCCTCTCGCTGCTAATCCACCCACCTCCACCACGGATACCTCCATGTGGCCACCGCTCTCCAAGTTTGGGGTGTGTGTCCTTCAGTTTGTAGTCATCTTGGTGGGGGGTTGTCGCTTGTGGATTCATGGTTGTAATTGCACTTGTTTCTGGCCTCCTTGGTGAAAATTCTTCTGTTTGTGTTTATGTATTTTGAGCTAGTGCAGGAACATTGAAAGCTAGATTATCTGTATCAAGCACATTAATTTAGGAACATTAAAAGCTAGATCATCTGTATCAAGCACATCAATTTCATCAGAAATTCAAGGGGTAAACAACGCTTCAGTGGGAAGAGTTACATGCATACAATCCGGTAGGATAAGATAATATTCTGTCAAGACTATTCACTTATGAATTGAAAGAAAAGAATCAAACAAACTCACTTTCTAGTTAGTATTTTTTGTTCTTTATATGTCTCATCTTTAGTTGACTGTGTAAGGGCCATGAATTCTCACCTTTACCTTTTTCTGATTGTAGACTTCCATTCTAGTGCCCACTATTTTGGAGGCTTTTGTAATTTTGAGGTTGGTTTTTGATGAGCTTCTTGTTTTTGCGGACAGTTAAAGAAGGATTCTTCAAGTAAGCTTGGACGAGATCTCACAGTGCTTGGGCATAATGGTGTGGGTATCAGCTTATTCCTCCACCACCTTCAGGCACTCTTTCATTTTTCGTTGCTGCAAAAACTTTAATCATAAAAACAAGATGATGAAGATTTTAAGTGGTAAGATGGAATTGCTATAACTACTGGAAAGCATTGAGAAGGGAAAGGCCATTTGCTTTGTTTATACGCGTTAAATATGGAAGAAAACAAGTGGCTTAGTTCCTAAAATTCCAGTTTTTAATAAAAGATGCCTGATACCCTACTCTAGAGGACAAAAGTAGTCTTTTAAACCATCAGAATTTCTTTGCATTTTGGCTTTCCCAGATTCTTCTCTTATCAGGGTTATTTTATTTTGGCAAAAGGTTTATCTTGTCTTTTTATTTGAACTTCAGCACTTGGCTTTCCATAGGTGTGACCATTTTGTTTTCTTTAATAAGCAGAGGTTATGTAAAGGAAAGAAGGTGGAACTTTGAAGGGCAAAAGCACTGCAGTGGGAGATTAAAGAAAAGCAAAAGCTACAGAGAAAGCTTAGTAGAGCATATGGTCATCCATGCCTGTAAAGATGCTTTTTCCCTTTATTCTCCATCTTTATTCTCTCCTTTGATTAATTTCCATCTGCCATTACTGCTTTCTGCTTCCAAAACTGAACTTTATCCATATGGCGTTGGAAATTAGCTAAAGTCAGACTCCAAACCACTTTAGCAGCTGTTAGATTCACAAACGGTTGTGTTTAAATTTCCTTTTACTTGGGCATGTATTCATACTTTCTCCTTACCTGCCTCAGAAAACTATGGTTGGAATTTGAATTTGCTTGAAATCCCGTGAAATAGAAAATGTTGTGGAATTTACCCAAAACCACACACAATTGCATGAAGAATAAATCAAGCAAGAAACAAAGAAAGCATAAAGACTTGCGTGATTTTTCAATTGGGTAACTGGGTATATATCCACGGCCTACATTAGTTTTCCACTGTGTATCAAATAAAGAAGAGAGTAAAGAATATAGCGCCTGTTGTTTATAGCAAAGATATATCATAGGACTTTAATCACCAATTACGCGTAAAACCTTTCTTTGGTTTGAGATTGCTCCTGATCTAGATTGAACTCGTCATAGTCAACGAAGTGACAATCTAAATTGAATTAGGCTTTAAAAACCTAATAACTATCCTATAGCCCCACATGATTTTACTCAAAAACTCAAGTCTTGCCGTGGGATAAAAGTGAACTCAGAAATCGTTGTGGTTTAGAGTTACCTACAAATTAAATTGGACAACTAATTATGGACGTAGTGAAAATGAAAGGAGGACCCTAACCCATCAAGCCCTATGTTTCGATAAGAGTAGGGCGCAAGTTGTCATTCTAGGATCCATTAGGCGGCTATAGTCAATACCAATGCTTCGGTGTTTGTTTTGTTGTTTTGCTTGCACAATGAAACTATTCAATTTAAGGGAGTATGAAATACTCTTATGTAGTGAGCAGAATAGAGAAAACATGTCATCTAGCAGACTTCATTTATCGGGACATGAGGTCTAGTTTGGTTTGATTTGCATATTGATTGATTGAGATCCCTTAGTTTGGTTTTTTGTATTTAGGTATTATTGTTTCAGTCCGTAGTTATATAAAGTTGATTAATGGAAACCAAGAGATGAAGTTTCACTTGTGAAATTCCTCATACTTTGATTCTTATGCAGAACTTACACACTCTCTCTCTCTCTTCATTTTGTTTTGCTTTCCATTCTTTTTTTGTTGCTGCATTTTTCTAGAGTTGCAAAAAATTTCATGTATTACAGTGACTAAACTGTTTACAAAGGGCTCTGCTAAGGCTAAATAACACCTGGGAAAAATCAAATACAAAAAAAATAATAATAATAATAATAATAATGGTAACGAAAATCCCATTAACTAAATTTGTTATAACCCAACTACAGCTATGAACTTATCCTTTTCTTGTAAGAAAAGGTTGGAGGGAGGAGTAACCAACGCGTGTCAATTCTCTTAAGAGCAAGTCTACAACACAACGTTTCTGTGCAGATTCAGACACGGATGTATTTGAAATTATTCGATGCACGTGACGTTTGTTATTATTTTGTAGATTTCATATTTATCGGATAATTTTAGATACATTTATATTCGAATATGTAAACTTTCCCTTCTCTTTAAGCATGACAAAAGGAATCCCTTGTTGGGGAGCTAGACAAAGCGGGAAGACCGCACAGGGGGGATTCGTAAGCCCATGTCAAGATGTGTTTGAGCCATAACTTATACGCAGCCAACTACCTAGTGGCATGTTTGTTAGGTGTTAAAATTATAAAAGATATATGGGGATATAGTAAAAGGGAAGTTGTATTATAAAGGATTGAATAGGTATAAAGTATTTGTTTGAATATTTTTTGAGGAAAATGATATAGTAAATATGATTATATAAGTATGTTGATGATAATAACATTTTCATAAATAAAAGGGAGATATGGAAAAAGATAAAATATGAATAAAGAGAGGGGTGTTCAAATTTCATCCGTTGTTTGGACCCCAACTATGACATATTGAATTCAATGTTCCTAACAAACTCTAAATATGACAATTTGAATTGTCATATCCGAGATTCAAATTTTATACCTTCTCATTTGACACGGCCCATGGGCATAGTTGCTAAAGCATAGCTGCAGTGGCGAAAAGTTGGTGAGTTTGGTGTAATAATGACAAATCCCTCAATATTACTCTAATACAGTGTTTTCTTAGTCAGCAAACCACTTGAGACTTGGAGAGTAAGCTGCGCATCAACTTATCAACACCAACAAAAAAGCTTTGGTCTTGAAGCACCGAGTCTAACATTTGAATTGTTCAAGTTTAATTTTAATTTAGTTGTCCGTATAATATTAATAATAATTTTTTAATAAAATTCTATTGTTTTTTCCATATTTATATAAAACAAAAAATAATTGCTGTCCCGTACCAAGGGCTGCCTGAGGCAGGAGGCTTGCGGGGCCAGCCCTGGTCTTGACAGGTAAAGAGATGCCCAATACCCTGTCTAAATCCTCAACGCGATACACATTTGACTAAACTTTCTGCAACTAGCGACCCCAGTATGGCATACCATTTTTATCATCATAAATCCACCAAAAACGCATTTCCTACCAGCATTCATAACCTATGACCGAATAAAAAGCAAAGAAGTTTGAGAGAGAGAGAGAGAGAGAGAGAGTGACATTCAACATTTCAGCCATGAACACCAAAAGGAACACTCATGAAAGGACAGAGAACCAATTATATGTCGTTAAAACCTTCACCCATTTATTGATTATTCCAATTAGTGTACATTTCCGAAAAGCTCAGGAAAGTTTGAACCAATAAATGAAGTAAATAAAAGATAGAAGCTCCCCTTTTGTTAGATGGGAAGTTTCAAGTATCGGGTATTAGTCCACTTTGCAGGTCTAATGAGGATTTCACATGAAGAAAAAAAAACCCAATAGTTTACAACAGAACCAGGCAGACCCCTTGTCAGCAAATCCAAGAATTCCAATGCGTGACATCTCGGAAGATTGAACTATAAGAAACACGTTGTAGCGAGCATGGTATTGAACCAAGCACAAATCGAACAAGGCCAACAACTTAACAGATGCCAGTAAGGGAATCTGCTCACACATCCACATCGTTGGTGAATCTAACATCAGCTAAGAAATTGACCTAATTGGTTTCGAGTTTGATTCAATATCATGCTCACTCCAACATGCTTCTTATAGTACATTCTCCTAGGCTGTCACACATGGAATCCATTGCAGAAGAGGAAGGTTTCCTCTTCAAGTGTTTTGCCACCATCACAAAGAAGACTCCTTCCATTGTAATCTGTTGAGACCGTCAACAATTGCTTTTCGGAACTCGCCATTGTGAAGAAGGAAGGACGAGACATGGCCACCGGTAACCCATCTCACTTCTGAACCAGGCCATGCTCTTTGAAGCTCCAGCACTGAATGCTTTGGAATGTACCCGTCATCCTGGATAAAGGAAGAAACACCAGAGTTCAGTTGACTAGAAATCTAAAGAAATGACAAATCTAGAAGAGAATTGATGAAAAATTGGGTGGAAGCTCAAATAAATCCTCATCTGATCCGCGGCATTAGTTAAACGGTTTGCAGAAGAAGTTATCACCAAGTGAGGTCGGGAGAGCTGTAGCCAACAGAAACTCATGACTAGTAGGAGGTTCCGGCAACTAACCCCTAGACTGGAAGCATTAAGTTACAGATGGTATAAACACCCATGTTCATTGAAAGCCGAGAGATTTGGGCAGATAAATGCTTATAAGCAGTCTCGGACTCTCACTCGGTCCATCAAATGCTGAAGAGATGGCATAAAACCAATTTCCAGTAAAAGAATTCAAAATTTAATATCCACCAATATGGCTTAATCAGAGAACCCAATCTGGATATACAAGTTTATACCACTACATTCCAGGAAAAACAAGCATGTCAAAAGAGGAAGAAGAAGTTAGTGTACACAGTCTTCAACCCAATCTCTTGTTTTTTATTTTGTCCGGACGATCGAAATTCTTTTTCTTTTGAGGTATTAGATGAACACCAAAGAAATATACTGTAATCTAACGGAGTGCAATGCTGCAAAATACCAAAAGCCTAGGGTGCATTGGGTTGCCTTTAATATGGATGCAAAAAGTCATCTTCCCTTTCATATGGTGTACAAATATTTGCGATTCCAGAAAATCACCCGAATCTTATTCTTCTCAAGTAAACTCAGTATTAACAGTGCACTCACAGTGGCAGCAACGAATATGACAGCATTGGGATCTTTTGGGATTGGAAATCGAGTGACATCTGTGAGAGATAATACGTTTCGCATTCGCTCTCTCACTTCCTCGAGCGTCATTGTAGCCTTCTGCACGGCGAGATCTTCTCTCAATGCCTCCCATGCAGTGGCATGCTTTAGTATCCCTTCACAAAATGCCACAACAGCAGAGTGTGGAGAGAGAAATGGGAGTGTAGCAACGGGTGAAGGGTGCAAAGAGCCAACCATAGCAGCGTGTACTCCACCTAAAACCCATAGAAGCAAGACATTAAGAAAAACAAAAACACAAAAAAAAGAAAAAGAAAAAGAAAAATAATTTTGGTTGCACATATGCTCACATGATTAACAGATTTCTTCTAATACATTGTTTTTTTTTCATGTGGGAAAAGATAAATAGAAAAGAAATTTATATAAGACATCTAGGGTCTCCTCGCAAAGGAAGATGAGAAAAACCCAAAATAGGTAGGAAAATCAATGCTAAATATATTCTTCTGAAAAATGCATGTTTAAATGCAACTTGAAGTACTTGCGTGCCCGTGCAAGAGAGAGAGAGAGAGAGAGAGAGAGAGAGAGAGCAAGAGAGAGAGAGGGAGAGAGAGGGGGGAGAGAGAGAGAGGGAGAGAGAGAGAGAGAATATGAAGTTAAGTTTACTGAACACAGCAACCAAAACCACGCTCGTAGGCCAACAAATGGTTAGATTAAGCTTCAAGGAAAAAGTGTACCATCAACGCCGTTATTGCTACATCTTCCATGTTGCACTTTACAGGAAACAAGAACAGTAAAACTACTATATAAGATCCTTGGTTCTAAAGGGCCTCCGCTTTCACATAATTCAAACGAGCAAAACCAAAAATATTGACATTTTGTTTTCTCTCTTTTCACTCTTGGATCATGAATAATCAAGCTGAAAATGATCCCGTCGATTAACTAATTCCAGTTTGGACTGAACTAAGTGCAACCAATAACAAGAGTAGTATTCTTGAATGTAAGAAAGGTAAACTTAAAACCAAGACCACAACTAAAGATAAGGTTTAAGTTTTACCCATGCTAAGTCCACAAACACCCATCTTTCCATAGCCTGCCTCGGTGTCTAACCAGTACAAAAGGCTGCGGGCCTCTTCGATGGTAGCTCTTCCTAGTAAAAGCAAGTCACTCACGCACAAGAGTTTTGCACCACGCTGAAGCATTGGACGCCTTCGTCCATAAAAAGGACTGCAAAAGGGTAAAATCGCTTTGAATCAGTAACCACACTAATGATGTGCAAAGGAAGCAACAAAGTTCTGCTTCCACTTTCAAGCCCCTAAACTTTGGAGAATTTTGCTCTCACCTCTCAAGAACCATCGTTGCTATGTTTTCCTTCAATAGAGGTCCTCCAAGACGCAATCTGCGGTCAAAAGTGTGGTCCCCAGTACCTGCATAGAAGGCATAAATTCTTCTTGAGATTTCACGAGTTCAACTTTTAATCATTTAAAATGGCTTTCTCCGAATAATTGAAGTCCAATCTTCCAGAAGCAGATGTGTCATGTCTTTCACTAGTCAACGTATGAAACTTAAAAACTAGCATGATTAAAGAATATTCTATTCTAACAGTCCAGAATAGTATAAAAATGAGAAAACTCATCTTTAGAGTATCATTAAAGAGGTCAAAAAAAATCCCAATAATCAATTTCGGAGGAAGAAAGCAACATAATCCCAAAAGAACACATCTACCCAAAGAAACAAACTATATTCCTTGTGCCTCTAATAAAGCTAAGTTCAGAGTTACTGCTAGTACGATGTTTATCAAACCCTAGGATGCTACGCGAGGGAGGATCCTCGTACTTCACTCAAATTGATGTATATACAACAAATATTTTGAATGCTAGGCTACATACTTCAACTTACGACAGCCTTAAATCACAACTATAATGAATAGTTATGAAATCCAGGAGTTAGTATGGCATGCGGTTTCTAGGATCATCCTCACTAGCTCTACTTCTCAATGGACTCACCATCCACCTTCTTGGCACCAAGTGAAAAATATGATGTTGAACTTGAAGAGGGAAAGAGATAGCACACAAGACTTAGGCTGGAAGAAAGCCAACCGCGAGAATTTTTTTTTTGTGAAAAAGCACTCAGTTTACCCCAACTCTCTTTCTTTAATTAAGTACTCCTACAAAAATCACGTGAAATACGACAGATCAATAAATCTATATTTACCACTGTTGCGGACTCAAACATTTATCTTTTGGCAACGTTAGACTTCTCCGTGGCTAGTCAGCGAAGATAAATGGAGTACTTTATTTTGCATTCTCAAGAAGTCAAGTGAAGAAGAAAATTAAAAAACACATGAAATTCCTGATGACAAAATATAAGCTAAGATTCTATTGAAACAGCCAGCGAAATAACCAACCAACCAATTATTAGATTTCGACGAGGCAAATAAAAATACTGCAGACAAGCTTAGTTTGCATGATGATCCTCTTTCAAATGTGTCGACTTCTTGGGGGAAAACAGACCAACAGTAAAGCACCTTATTTAGCCAGATAGAAGATTTAGATTTTCAGGGCAGAGAAAGATTCAGCATAATTTAAAATGGGACCAAGCACCAATTGGCAACTGAATGGTGTAGCCCAGTCAACCTAAACCCAACTCTTAGTAGGAAGATATAAACATAACAAACCACCACATTATCGGTTTCAGCTGGGGGTTACCATATCAAGCTTGCAAATGTCACACCGAAGTTCAAATTTAATGACTATTCTACAACCGGCCCAATTTTTAAACCAAGTTCTTAGCCAGTTGGAAACCAATGATTCATGGTGTATAGGCACGTGTAAAAAAAACTTCTAGCAAATAAGCAGGTCAAAAAAGCAAAAAAAATGAAAAAGAATCCTGAATCCTGAATTCTACAATCACAATCCATACATGAATTAGTCCTCCAAATTACAATCTAAATGGTATTATAGCAAACCTAAAGACCTGTGAAGACTAGGCTTCTGTGAAGCATAACAATAAAATCAAAAGGAAAAACAAATAAATATATCTGACGATCCGGATATAGGTAGGTGTTTCGACCTGGTAGGTGGATATCCTAGCAGGAAACTGCATGGTGAACTCTCCTTACATTCTCTGTTAAAACCATGGAGAAATATATAGGTCCTCAAAAATTTTGAATATGCATGAGTTGAACTATAATCAACCATAACTTCGTAGATCAAGCAAAGTAAAACAATTTGATTTTGTTCACCTTCGGGTGAATTAACCTCACTCTCATTAGTTTAGAGAAAATGAGTCAATCTCATCCTTCCAAAATGCACATGCGGAACCTACACGCTTTCAACTAATGAACGCGAAGGTAACATTAACCCTGTTTAAAGGAGGATGAACAAAATTACACTCAAAGTAAAATGTACTAATTTACCTGCAAGATGAACCACACATGCCATCTTCTCGGGTGGCACAAATTTTGGGGAAAGGAAAGCAACCCTGGCGTTATGACATTCAGGGGGCAATGCACTTAAAATTTGCTCATCACAAGGAGTCCTAAAAACTCCTTCCCTTAGACAGGCAGTTTTAGTTTCCCAAACTGTTGTCCAAATGGGTCGAACTAAAGTAGGAGGCCAGTTCTGTCCTTCAACCTCAGGGAATAGCTGCTTGATCAATCTCTCTAGAAGATCAAGCTTTGTTCCACCCCATCCTTTGGAGAAAAATGGTGGGCTTATCTTTGTCCTGTGAACAAATGCACCATATACATGGTCCAATACATAATGTAGCATCCCAATATTGACAGTGACCATATTTGAGACAAACCCAAGTAATTAGATCACAAAAAATTCAGAAAAATAATAATAGGGAATTCGTTCGTAGTAGCTTATTGTCGAGTTGAGCAAAAACCAGGTTTGAACGTGTGAATCCAAAGAAACCCAGTACCCAAAACTCAAAATAACAAAAAGAATTGGTTATCGATCGATTTCTATCGAATTGAGAAAACCCAGATTGGAAGGTCTGAATCAAAAAACAAACCCAGGAATTCAATCACCAAGATATTTAAACAAAGATTCGGTTTTATCACGATTTCTATAAGAATGTATGAATCAAAGATAGATTGGATTTACAGCAATTTTCATCAGAAAATCAAAATTTGCTCATAAAACCTAATCATCGGAAGACCCAGAATGCACATCAGAGGAAAGTCAATAGTTGAGTTGAAGGAATAAAAACCAGATTAGATTAGGATGTAAGGAAATTCAAAAATTATTTGGGTCCGATGAGTCAAGCTGGCATTGAAAGATAGATCGCGACAAGTAATCTGCGAGAGAGATGTTAGAGAAAATTACGTGAGAGGATCGAGGGAAGCCGATTAATGAGAGAGAGAGAGAGGTGGAAAACAAGCATTGCGATCTCAAACAAAACTGGGGGCGGATAAGGAGTCGATTTCGAAAACTTATTCAATGCTCGAATTATAGCGTGATGAGTACTGCACGCGCGAGCCCAATAATTTGTAAATTAATATATTTCATGATTTCAAGTATATTTGTGTTTGAATAAATTCAAAATATATGTATTTTTAAATTTTTTAATAGCAAAAATACTATTTATAGAAGAGTGTATTATGAATAGCCCATCGATACTTTTGAGGAGTTAAATTATTTTCACAAATAATTTAACTAAGAATAATTTAACTCCTCAAAAAGATCAGTGCATAATTCAAAATAAATAACATTGTTCTTTTAATAGTGTGATTGATAATTGTTGAGACATCTATAATTTTGTTACAAGAGTGTTTTGGGACAAAATTATTTCCTTATTAATATAACATTTGTTAAATTTGTGTTACTTTTTTTAGATCACGACGAATAAAAGTTAAAAATAAAATGTTACGATTTTACTAAATTAGAATTTTGTTTTTTTAAAAACATGCACTTTCAACTGTCTTTAGAGTTGTTTTATTTTTAGATTTTTCTAAATTTTAATTTATTTTTTATACTTTTAATTCTTCTTTTTTAGATGATTAGTTAATCTTAAAAACTTTGAGGAAAAACTAATTAAAAATTTATTTTATATATATATATATATATTGCATGGTTAGTTTTCGTGAAAAGAGCTATGCAAGTAATTATTTCTATATATTTGTCATCTTTCTATAGTAATTATTTCATTAATTATTTTAAACTTAATTAAATTCATTAAAATGCATTGACCTCCTTTGAGGTTTTTGACAAATATAGGAACCACCCGTGAGGTTTTAAAAAATGCAGGAATCTCCCATACTTTACAAAATATTTGATCTTTTGCCACCTCAAGCTAACTTCCCTCAAAAATTGGATAAAATCTGATGATGTGCCAGTGGCAACTTTCTTAATACCCAAAATGCCCTTTGAAATTAAAAAGCCACAAAACCCTCTTTAAAGCACACAAACCCTCTCTAAAGCCACAAAACACTCTCATTCACTTGCCTATATTTTTTTCTTTTCTCTATTCAATTAAATTTCATTTGATGTTTTATTTCGGCTATTGGTACAAAATTAATGGATTCATATTTCGAACATACTTGAATTCTTGCAAACTTCATTAATGATCCCAGCAATATGTAGGATCCTAACAATATGTAGCATCCTTTGGATAATTTGGATAATTTTCACAAATTTCATTCACGATCTCGCAAATTGTCCTTCAAAAAAACCAAACAAGTAATTTCCCTCAACCACTGTTTTTTATACCAAAAAATATTGTAGGCTTTTTCCCTTATTAAATACCGGAGAACAAATAATCCACAAAATATAGCCAAATATTTCTTGAAGGAACCGAACAAACAAAACATAGCGTGTCATAGCAGAGTGCATGCATCACCGGCCAACTTCGTGTTGAATCTTTGTTTCATACTCCAACTAATAATGGGGAAATGACAGAGTGCTTTACTCCTTATTGGGTTGAATTCCCCTCACTCAATTCTTTTCGAAAGTAGCAAATGCATCTCCCGGTAATCCCATTGACTGTAAAAATTGAGGGCTGCTATGCTATGGTATGTCCGATTGGTCTCAGAATGAATCAAGTCTATTTAGAGTCACCAAATGACCTTTGCCACAAATATTTACCTGCTTTTTTGTTTTGGTATCATATAACAAGTAACACGAAAATATATTAATGTAGTACACAAAAACTAACATTAAAAAAAGAAATCACCAATCATGGTTTAACTACGATATGATAGTTAAATCCAACCCAAAAAATGAAAATTTGAATTTAAAAAAATTTCAACTCTTTTTGATTCATTTACAACAATCCAACAATTCCAAATCGGCATTTTCATTACTGAACCAAAATTAGCTCTAAATTAGTTCATGTCCATCAATACAACATTCCAAATCAGTTCATGTCCATTAATACATCATTCCAAATCAGTTCATTTCTAGCAATTCCATTTCATTTTACTCCTACAAACCAAATAACCAAAAACAAATTTTCAAAATCAAACAGGCTTAAAACATAAAAACTGATCTGCCATTGTTATGAAACAAGAAAAAACGTCCTAACCATTGTTACGAAAAAATTAGGGTTAAACAGAACTGGATGCCATTGTTACGAAGAGTTATCCGCAACGTATTTCCTAACCCATTTCTCGAAAATAGGCCATTAGGAAATGAGGTACCTTCTGTTACAAACCTGATTTGCAACTTGGGAGTTTCGCTCAAACCCTAACCCTCTATTTTGATCTGCAACGTACGGCAAACCTGATCTTCAACTTACAAAAGAAAAAAAGTGGAACGATCGGTGTGAAACACCAAGAGTCGAAGGACTGGGATGATCGGAACAGAAAAATGATCAGGACAAGAACCAACCCTCAAACCAATCTCTCTCTCCCTCTCTCTATCTCTCTCCCCGACCGACTTCAACGGAAACTCTAGTGGCCTGTTTGGATGGGGAAAAGATCCCCTTCAAAATTTATCACCCCTTATTAGGGGCGGGTCCCCAAATTTGGCATGGTTTGGAAGGCTTTAGTTCCCCCCTCTAACATTTAGCCCCCTGATTATTTTTCCTCCAAGTTGGTGTTTCTCCCGGATTATTTTTGGGCTGCCTTGAACCGCCCCAAAAATTATCTGGGGATAAAAGGGAAGCATTTTGTCAATTTTACCCTTTTTATCCCCTTCTCCTACAATTTTGGAAGGAAAAAAAGTAATCGACATCGCTCATTCGAACCCCTTTCGATCATGCTTTTCGAATTTTACTATAAAAAAATACTAAAAATTTATTGTTTACTTAAAAAATTATTTCGAGATTAATTATGTACTCGAAATATTTTGATAAAGGGTTCTTGAATTATGGTAAGGTATTTGTGATTTATATGTTGTTATTTTGTTGATTGATAAAATAAAGTTAAAAATCTCATAAATTATTAAAAAATATTCACAGTCATCACATGTCCTAATGGACCCAACTTTGGAGGAAACAAAAGTGACTGGTACCGTTTATTCGAATCCCTTTTAGTCATGCTTTCCGAATTTTATTCTAAAAAAAATATTAAAAAATTACTGTTTACTTAAAAAATTATTTCGGGAATGACCGTAAGTTTGAAATATTTTGATAAAAGGTTGTTGAATTATGGTAA
>JABCMJ010024679.1:0-13022 GCA_014822125.1 Arbutus unedo | reverse complement strand
TCTTTAATTTACTTAATTAAATTGATTTGATGAATAGATCATTTTGAAGGTTGTAGAAAAAAATCACTTCTCGAATAGCATTAGGAAATCATAATTCAATATAAATGTCTTCATGACGTCTTTTACGGTATCTTAATTTTATTGTTATTATTTTCATGAAAGGTTTGGGTGTCATTTGTTATTGTAAAATGTGTTATTTTTCTTGAATTCATTTGTTCAAATTGGCTAGAGGGACTATGTTTGAAGTTAGAACGTCACCATGAGGTTTGATGCGTGCCTTCAGGCACGGACACGGGCATTCGCTAGTATATATATATAATAGGATAATAAATGAATAAGAAAGTGCATATGATAAATTATTCGCTTGTTTACATTTATTCAGTAGGCTAGAGTTTCATGCTCATAACGTGTTATAAAACTAGTGCAGATATTAAATAATTTTACAGGACATAAAATAAGTACTAAACACACAAGATATAGAAAAATTGTTATTTCATGGACTATCAAGAACAAAATAAATCTTTAGGACCTATATAATTTTATTCAATGCTATATCTTCTGAACTTTTTTTTCCTTTCAAACTCTTCTTTTTATCATCCAAAGTATTTTCTTCCTATCCTAACTTAATCTTTATATAGGCAAAAGATCAAGCAGACAAGAAATACTATTACTACAATTTTGCTATAAACTCATAAAGACTTTGTTAATCCACATGTTTCACAACAGTTCCTTGATTTTCCCTTTTTATTAGTTGGGATGGGATATTGCAATAATTATGTAATGTCCAGTCAAATCAAACTGACCAAAAAGCTCACCCTCTCCTTCAGCTATTTTTTATTTATTTTAAGTGTCTTGTGATATAAAAATAAGTTTCGTGTTGTGCAAATTTTATTTCAAAAAAATATTTAAAATTCACTGTTAAATAAAAATAATAGTTAAAAATCAACCATAGGCTTGGTTATTGAAAAAAATATTATTATTATTATTATTATTATTATTATTATTATTATTATTATTATTATTATTTAAGTGTTCGGTGGTACTAACAAATTTAAGAATGAATATTTATATAAGGACCCAAATTTTCGGGATTTATTATATATATATATATATATGATATATTTTATTTAGACTAATAAACTATTTTTCTGATTGATTATTTTGAATTTTTACTCGTATATATCTCTTTGTTTTTACTCTGTCTAAGTTCGTTGAACCTTTAGGAATAGCTATCTGATTTATTTTTTTATATTAAATATTATATTTTTATGATTATTAATTATTTTTATTTATTATTATCCTAATCGATAATTATTATCGTTTTTTTAATCTTTATTGAACTCTATCCCTTTGTAATGCTAGGAGGCCTCTAAATCATATATTTTTCTATTTAAACAGCCATTGTCCTTCCTAAAATCACTTTCTATCAATTTTAGTTTGTGTTGCACGTCTCAAATATTCGCGAGGTATTTTCTGAGTTCATGTGTGTCCTTTTTTTTTATTATTTTTTTCAACTGTACTCTCTCTCTCTACACCTCTCTCTTTCTCTCTTTGACTTCTCTCCCCGTTTGACTCTTTTCTCTCCCCCTAGACGTACGCACACCTCCCCCTACTATTTTTATTTTGTTTTTTTATTATTTTATTATTTTACTTACTATTTGTCTCCCTTATTTTAATAATGTTTTCATTTATTTATATTATAATATTGCGTTATCGGATCTCAGTGTGGTGGTTGATTTTGTGAGTTTTTCAGTAGAGTTTTATTCGTCAGATCGAGATAGAAATTTCAGACTGACCTCTGAATATATATGTAATTTATGAGTAGATTTGATTTATGTTCGAAGATTGTGTAGGGATATGAATCGAATATTTAATAATTAATTGTAAAGACCCAAAAAATTTTGAACTTTTATATTAATATATGGGTTAATGAGTATTATTAGTGTGGAGTATGTAAAAATTGGTGTAATAACATAATTTGGGGTCAATGTGATATAACATGGTACTTTGGGGGCTTGTTGTAGCATGTTGTGAAACTTAGGGTGTGAGTGTAATTTTGGCTTATGAGATTATAAAATAGGAAAAATTAGTTAAAACTCCAAATCTGGGGTTAATTAATTCATTAAATCCTATCTAATTTGTTTGTTGAGTTAGGATCCACTATTTTAAAAGTACAAGTATTCAGAGTCTACTATTTTAAAAGTGTTAATAAGTTAGGTCATTTGGTTGTTAAAAATTTATTAAATTTTAATAAATCTTAAAGTCCTCACCACCTTTTGATACACCAATTTTTTTGTAACTTTTTATTTTGAAATTATTTTTATTGATTATTGGTTTATCTCAATAAGATATTTCAAAAAGTTAAAAAAATAGTGTTCAAAAATTAAGAAAACATGAAAAATAAGTTAAAACATGATTTGTGCCCTCACGACCTTTTAGTACACTAATTTTTTTATAACTTTTTACTTTGTATTTATTTTTTTTACTGATTACTAGTTCGTCTCGATAAAAAAATTTTAAAAACTAAAAAAAATTATTTTTAAAAATTTTTAAAAATCAAAAAGTATGAAAAAAGTCAAAATATGATTTGTACGCTCACGACCTTTTGATACACTAATTTTTTGTAACTTTTTATTTTGCATTTCTTTTTTATTGATTATTGGTTCGTCTCGATAAAAAATTTTAAAAAAATAAAAAAATTATGTTTAAAAATTTTAAAAAATAAAAAAATATGAAAAAAGGTCAAAATATGATTTGTGCCCTCACAACTTTTAGTACGATAATTTTTTGTAACTTTTTATTTTTTTATTGATTATTTATTTGACTTGATAAGAAATTTAAAAAAACTAAAAAACTAAGTTCAAAAATAAAAAAATATGAAAAATATGTCAAAAAATGATTTGCACCCTCACGACCTATGTATCTCTGCGTAAAATACAATAATAAACAAATAATGTTATCTGTTGTAGTTTCATCTTTATATCTCTACATGATAGTGAAAACACAATAATAAATCAAAATAGATAAAGTTATCTGTTGTAATTTATTTTTTGTATTTCTGCATAATATAATATCAGATAAGGTTATCTATTTTAATTTGTACTCTGTATTTTGACATAATATAAAAAATAAATAATGTTATCTGTTGTAAATTACCCTATGTATTTATGCACAATACACCAACAGATAATGTTATTTATTGTAGTTTTATTTATGCATCTCTGCATGATAGTGAAAATACGATAATAAATCAAAACAGAACAGATAAGGTTATTTGTTTTAATTTGTACTTTGTATTTTGACATTATATAAAAACAGATAATATTATCTGTTATAAATTGGTGTCTGTATTTATGCATAATATATGAACAAATAATGTTATTTGTTGTATTTTCATCTCTATATCTCTGCATAATAACGAAAACACACTAATAGATCAAAACAGATAAGGTTATCTGTTGTAATTTATTCTATATATTTTGACATAATGTAAAAACAGATAATGTTATCTGTTGTAAACTGGCATCTGTATTTATGCATAACATATCAACAAATAACATTATTTGTTGTATTTTTATCTCTGTATCTCTGCATAATAGTGAAAACAAAATAATAAATCAAAACAAATAAGATTATCTGCTGTAATTTATTCTCTGTATCTCTGCATAAGATAACATCAGATAATTAAAGTTATCTACTTTAATTTTCACTCTGTATTTTAACATAATATAAAAACAGATAATGTTATCTGTTGTAAATTGGCCTCTGTATTTATACATAGCATTTTAATAGATAATATTATATGCTGTATTTTCATCTATGTATCTTTGCATAATAGTAAAAATACAATAATAAACCAAATCAAAATAAATAATGTTATCTGTTGTAATTTGTTCTCTATATCTTTGTCTAAGATAACATCAGATAAGATTATTTGTTATAATCAACAAATTTAAAAAAAAATGATGAAAACATGACAAATACAAAAATAATTTGAGTAAAAACAAAACATAAACAATTTAGTTAGTTTAAGCCAAATAGATAGCCTCTCATCACTTGTCCAATTTTATGAATTTATGAATAAATTTTTTAGATTTATATCCATAACACCTTCCAGTATAAAATGCTATCAACCGACAATAAAAGAGAAAATTGAGAAAAATATTTTACAATATTTTTCACCACCAAATGGCAAGAAGAAAGACATTCCTTTATATCTTATACTTGTTAGATTTTTTTTGTCAAAATTAATGATTAGTCTAAAAATTTTAACTAAACTTGACAAAAATCGAGAAGAAAATATAACAAAGATGATGAGTATAATATCAATTAATTTAGAATAAAGAGAGTAGCCCCATAATTTTTTAATAAAATTTTTTACTTATTTATAAACATTCACTTGGTTAAGTTTTATTCTTGTAAATTTTAGTAGTTTGAAATATTTTTGAAGATGTCTTCACGCTTGTAAAGACACATTATATGACGGAAGAAACAAGGAGAAAATGAAAGATTTTCTTGAAAAGATAACAAAAAATATATACAGAAAGAAATGTAAGTTTGTAGTGACCAATTAATGGAGAAAAACGAAAGACAGATGAGAGAGAGAGAGAGAGAGAGAGAGAGAGAGAGAGAGAGAGAGAGAGAGGTGGTGGTGGATGGGTTCTAGTGTGCCACATCTGTTGAAATTTACTGCGCAACAAAAAAAAGAAAATACATATGATAATTTTTTTATGCAATGAAGTGAATGTATATAAAACATCTAATTATGAGAGAACTGGTGTTTTTAGTGTAATGGTATTTTTGGAACTATTGTGTAAAAAGACTTTAGGTTCTAGCATACTTTTTAATGGATTGATTGTACTATAAGTTTCTTATTTTGGACTTTTGACTAAGAGTCCCTATAAAATATTAAGATTGGATTTTTTGCCTAAAACACAAAACCCATCTCTTCTCTCTCTCTCTCTCTCTCTCTCTCTCATACGGTTGCCCTCTCTCAAAACTTAACCGAAAATCTTACTCCAATGTTCGATTCCTTTAAGATCTTACGTATTTCCCTCACCCTCGGTTGATAACTGGTGGTCATTCGTATGCATTTGCCTGGAAGGGGTGTCTTTGGAGTTTTTCTTGCATTTGGAGTTAGGGCTTGGAGTTGGAAGCTTGATCTTTGCATCTAAACCTTGAGGTAGGTATTTCTCACTTCTATTACGCGTATAAAACTTGATTTGGTTGCTATTTGTGCCTTAAACTTGATTTGAAAGACCTTTGGTTCGAGATTAAAATGTGTTGAAAATGCCTTTATTCATGCATGATACACCAGTGCCTTGGTTCTTGGTATACTGGTATCAATTGCTTTCTGTATCTTGGATTTTGGTATTTACACCGGTGTCAAGGTTTTAGTTACACCGGTGCCTCTCCTTCTTTGTATACAAATTCTGAAATTTGTATAGTTACACCGGTGCCTTGATTTTGGTTACACCGATGTCTCTACTTTGCAACATCTAATTTTATATACTTACACTGGTGCCTTAATTTTGCTACACTAGTACCTCTACCTTGCAAAATTTTAAAATTTTATTGGTGCAACCTAAGCACCAGTGCCTTATTTTTGGTCACATCGGTACCTTGAACTTTGAAACTTTTCATTTGTTTTGCCTTGCTTGGGTACTTATTTTAGTGCATTATTAATTTACTTGGATTGTAGCCCTGTGAGCTTCAGAACTTACGTTTTATTGGACTCAAAATGTTGGCTTCCGTTTATAATTTTAGATCATGTTAAGCATTGTATCATGTCATTATTGAGAACAAAAGTACTCCGAATTTTTTTCTTTGAAAGGACTAGAGCTAGTGACTTTCGTTCATTTAATTGGTGCTCTGGGTTAACAGACATGGGTGTTGTCTAGTGCTTGCAACGACATCTCTCTTGCATTGCTTTGATGCCTTAGACCTTGAACTCTTCTCTTATTTTGCGTTCGGACACTTGTACGTACGTGTACTCTTGGTAAGTTTTGGACTTCTTGGGAGTTGGTATTTAACCCTATTCCTTAGTGTTTAATTTGAGTCATTGGGACTTGTTAACTACATTGGGGATGTAGGATGATTGTCTTAAAATGTTGGTGCCTTAATTGGTGTTTTCCTGTTGTCTTGGACTTACGTCTCTTGGCCGTAGTTTTCTTGAATCTTGCCTTTCTTCTAAGAATGACCCGGTGTGTCTTCAACCTTTGGCCGATGTCCCTTGTGATCAATTTGTTTCATCTCTTTGGATTTTTACAGTTGACATCCTATGATATTTCTGAGATAAATTAAGACTTTGTGACCCGTCGTTAAATGAGAACGAATGATACGAATTTCATAATTTACCTTAGTGTTTTATTATGCATGACGAACATTATGGAACCTATGATGTATGATGATGTTCGGACACAATAGAATGTTAAATGTCCCCGGGCTATTAAATGTTGGTTTATGATGATGATGTTAGGGTTTCTTGAGCCGTTGTGACACACATGAATAGGAATTGATTGGGACACTGTGGTCTATCTTGAAACAAAATGGTTAACGTCAAATATGAATTCTATGTCAGTAATAGAGCATGCTAGGTGATACTTGTGAAACATATGATTTGCCTTGGCATTTGGTCTTGTTAGACAATGGCCACGAATTATATGACTCTATTTAATTATTGACTGATACTAGATAATGGATATAGAACCTGTGACGCACTTGGATAATGAACTGGAATGCCTTCGAGAGTACTAGGAATGAACTAGAATGTCTTCGAGATTGTTAGGAATGAACTGGAATGCCTCTGGGAGTGTCAGGAATGAACTGAAATTCCTTCAGGAGTGCTAGGAATGTCAGGCTGATATGTACTGGTGGTCCCATTCGGAAAAATACCAAAAATGACACTTTGCACACATAACGATATAAAATGATGACACACATAATTCGTTGAATTGAATTGAACGGATTAAGGAACTATGGTACACAATAGAGTTATTTATGCTCTCTTTCAACTTAATACTGCTTTCGCTTACTCTATCGCTCTTTGTGTTGTTATCATATGCATGTAATACATGTGTAGATTTTTCTACTAGGCTGTCGAACTCGGCCCTTCTTTCTTTTCAGGTTCAATCTTGGAGTGATCATAGCATGGGGTGCTTGGCATGTATGGACTGACATGCTTACTTTTAAAAGCTGCATTGGAGGAGTTACGTAACATCTTTCATATTTTTTTTTGAAAGGATGTATTGTACTCGTACTTTATTTATTTTGATTCAAATTATGTAAACTACTCAACTTCCTTTTTGATTTTGGAGATAATGATCATTGGTCAAAGCGACCTCTTTTGTAATCCATTTCAACTTGTTTCACTCTAACTCTCATCAATGGACATTTTGAGAATTTGGGTGAGATTGTGAGTCTTTATAAATAGTAAATGTATGATATTATTATGTTTAAAATTAAGGGCGTGACATTAATTGTTGAAGTAATTATGTGTAATCGATTGCGTAAATTAATCAAGTTAAAAATTTAATAAATATTAGGTGTCAGATTGAGATTAGGTCTGAAACATAAGAATGTTGTATATTTATTATATGTGACGATATGTTATTTAATTTAATTTAGTCGATCAATTAAATGATTATTACTTTTTGAGGTCAATTTGTATGCTAGAGCCCACGAACGTTATATGTGACTTAGATTTTGATCGATGTTGATGATGTAGTATGATTTTAGCGATTTTAATTTATGCTCAATGCATGTTTAATTAAAATCACATGATGGAATCTTATTATTGCATGTTGAGAATGACGGATGAGCATTGTGCATGCATGCATGAAAATTAAAAATTAATTGAAAGGCAGAATTAGATGATCTCATTGTTGCGATAATGAGTAATAACCAAAATGATTTGGAGTTATAGTGGATTATGGAAGATTGCAAGACTCCGATGTTTTGATACCGATAAAGGGGATTACGAGACCCTGAAGTTGTAGATTTGGTGGAGAGGGATTGCGAGACCTCAATACTACGATACCGATGAAGGAGATTGTGAGACTCTGAGGTTGTAATTTGGTTAAGGAGGATTGCAAGACTCCAAGGCTGCGATACCAATGAAGGAGATTGCGAGACCCTAAAGTTGTACTTTTGATATGGGGAATTGCGAGACCATGGTGTGGAGATAATAATAACTAAAAGATACTCAATGCGGAAAGTTTTATACATGACATTACATATTCATGTTTATGCACGACATTCCATATTTAATGTTTGGTTGTTTGGTTATTGTTCTATGCATGCTGTATAGAATTATTATTATGTATGTATATTTGTAAATTAGGGATAATGTTAGACTTTTCTACTGAGTGTTAATCACTCATTTAGAGTTACTTCTTGGCCCCTAGTATTTCACACTAGATTTTGAGAAACAGGTTGAGATAAAACATAATTTAGAAATTCCGGAGACTGAAGAGGACGAGATGGATGTAGCAGAACCATGGTTGTACTAGTAACAGTCTGATGGTTTGACCTAGCGTGTCCCATTAGTTACTTTTTAATTAATGATAATTTATGACTCGAGTTATTGATTTTTAAAACTATTTAATGAACTAATTTTGGGTCGGTTGTTTTGCCGACAATTAATAAATATTTGATAATTGGGCCTTTGGTTTTAAATTAAAATTTTTATTTCGCTGCTTAGTTAAATTTTTTTTTATTATAACGTACCATAAAAACATGGGGCGTTACAATTTAAGTGTATTTTTGAAATCTTTAAGTGTTCTGTGGTACTTAAACTTTTTAATTTTGTTGCACTCCTTTTTTTCGTTTGAACTAAGGGCAAAAAATATAAGTACTCCGTGATACGAAAAATATAAGTTCTCAGTAATACAAGAAAATATGAGTGTTCCGCTAATGTACGAAAACATGGTGCTTCTTACATTTAAAAAAAATAAGATTTTAAAAATAATTCTCCATTTAATGCTTTGTCAAAGTTACGTTTAACAAAATAAATAAGTTAAATAGATGTTACATGCTTTCTTTTTTGCAATTAGCATTTGGTATTTAACAAGTTTGTCAAAGTCATTTTATGATTTTTTATTGTGTTAAAAAACTTAAAAAAACAACAAAATTGTTCCACCAATGTGATTTCATTTTGACAAAACAATACATCACACATGAACCACACAATTATTCTCCACCGTAACATGATACATAATGTTTTTTCATTCATTAAATCAAAAATAGCAAAGTCAAACTTAGTGCCAAAACTTAGCAGCAAAAATATGATCAATTTTGGTAAATTTCAAACCAAATTTGAACTTTGGCAGCGTATATAGTCTTGGGGTCGACTTGCTCTCGTGGCCCAATAGATGAAATCGAACTTTAAATATATAATATATGTTCTCCAAATTAAAAAATAACACATGTCTCTTAAGGTACATAAGGACAGAAGACAAATACCTTTATAAGTACTTAAAAAAATAAAAACTAATATTGTCCAAACACACCAATTGTAAAGTCCTTTGTAATTACAAGAATATATTTTGCTGGAAATGCGCTTTTAAAGATATAAATAATCCTCTAAATGTCTAAGAAAAATCACAAAGAGGTCCCACTTTTTAATTTTTCTTTGTGCCTCTAAAATATTGAAAAATGCCTGTCCTCTAAAATGTAGTCTGAAACGATTAAACAGATCATTAATATTCAAGTAGACAATGAAGAGCATCCCTAGTGGGTTACTCAAAATTATTAGTCAAAGAGTATTCTATTTGGAAAAAAATAAGTTTTATCTGTGGCCTAATTGATAAATTTTAAAGTTAACTACGACCTCTAATTTTTTAGATTATTACAAAAAAACAAATAAAGAATTAATGCGAAGATAAAAAGTTAAATTGATTATTTTAAAAAAATATTACATTTTAAAAAATATTACATTTTAAATTGATGGGACATTTGCTTTGCCGTGGGAATTGAGTACTTCCATAAATAAACTAAACACTGTCAATCATAAAAAATATATTACCGTCACATGGAGAAACAAAAACATTTTAAAAAAATTGCATGTTCAATGATTTCAAAAACATTGTAATGTGCTTCAATTCTAATCTCAAGTGACCGTCCTTAGAAAGTGGCGGTGGAGTCAGGATTTGATTTCAATTTTCAGTCAAGGTAGTAGAGGTTTGAGAGTGATTTTAAAGATGTTTTTGAGATTTTAGAATTCTCATTGTGAGATTTTTAGGTGTTTGAAAAACTCATTTTGGAATTTTGATTTTGAAATTTTGATTATGAAATTATCAAAACAAGCATTTAGTATTATAATCTCAAAAGTAGATCCTAAATTACTTTTGATATTCTAGTTTTGGATTCTGAAATTTATTACTATTCTACTTTTAAACTTTTTAATAATTTACAAATATTATCCTTTTATAATTTTGTATATTATGGTAATAATAATGTAGTAGAAGACAGTAAATATATTTTACACACTTTTGTGATTATTGTATTTTAAGATTAATTTAATTTATAAATATAAACATTATTTGATTATATTTCAAAATACATAAGGGAAAGTTGGCAAATATACAAATAAGGCGCCACAACACAAGAGCATTATGATTAATTTCTCACCAACAATCTAAAAATCTAATTATACTACCTAACACTTTACAAGTTTATAATTCATTTTATACAGCTCTACAAAAACACTTCACATATTCTGATTATGTGTTTTTTATAATCTAAAATTCCACAATTAGAATCTCATAATCCAAAAATACTTCAAAAACTCCCTCGCAAACACCCCCGTAATATTGAGTTAAAACTCACATTGATAGGTTGCTCTAGTGATAAGGGCGAGTGTCAAGTCTGAGAAGAACTCCTCTCGGGATGAGGTTCGATTCTTTATTGAGTAGGTACCTTGATTTAATTGGGAACCGTGACAATGTATTGTTATGCTAATTTTTCTCAAAGATTTGGATTGCACAGTCGAGTCCAAAGAGCATTGCTATAGGGTTGTTCCTCTGCTATAAAAAAAAAAATTGAATTGAAGCTTCATTTTTTTTCCAGGATAACAACATATAAGTTGATCAAACAAAAAGACACTTTAACGAACGTAACATATATTGGTGTATATACACAACATTTTAAACTTGGTATAACTTTGTTGTTTTTTTTTTTTTTCCGGAGTAGAGAATATGATTAGCTATATTACCATGCAATTGTTTATAAACATTTCTTAAGGTTTGACCAGTGCAACAAATTAGATACATTAGTACTTGCTTGAATTCATTTTAAAATCCTAACTTTTCTTTTAGATTAATTTTATTTGATTACTTTTTCATGTTTTAGTTTTGCGCCAATTTTTTATAAATTATTAGTTCGTATCGATGAGAGATTTCAAAGAAGTACAACAAAATTGACTAAATTTTTTCGAAGTTCAAAAAAAAAAAAATCTAAAAAATCAATCTGTTTTGGATTATTTTCGTTTGTGAATTTTTTTAAGCTTTAGATTCTTGGATTATTTTTCGTTTTTAGTAATTTTTTTTTAACTTTTGAACCTAATTTTTTGTTTTTTAGATTCTTCTTGTAAAGATGAACTAATAATCTATAAAAATTAAATCCAAAACTAATAAATATAAAAAAAATTGAACAAAGATAAAAATTAATACAATAATTTAGTTTGTCCAAATTAGTAAGGTGATCTAAGAAAAATGTCAAATTTTTTTAATGGCTTATGTGGCAATTTGACATCTTTAAATTTGACATTCAAACTTTTTTTTTTTTAATTTCCAACAAAGATGTCAATTTGAGACATTTGCGGCAAAAAGTCATTTGAAGTTGAGACATTTAAGGTAAAAAGACATTTGACACTTAATGTCAAATTTGACACAAAGTAACCTTTTTCAATTGCACATAGAATTTGAAAATATTTTTCACATTTTTGTTGGAGTTAGTTTTGATGCTATTTTTTTAAAATTAAATTATCACATTAAATTTGATATCTTTATTGAAGATGCTCGCAACAAGAATCGAACTACAATTTATACTCGGTGACGAAATTAGAAGAAATAAACTACTAGTAACAAAACTTTTATATTTAATACTCCAACAATATCAGATGTTCTAAGGTTAATCATTTAATATTCATTAAAAGTAGACATGTTTCAAGATTTATCATCGATTATACTTGAATAAAAAATTAGTTTAAAATGACTAAAAAAATTAAACTCGATATTGTATAAAATCTAAAAAATCATCTATGATTGATTCCCAGCCACAATTTAAAGCAAATTTCCTTTTAATCTATATGAGCGGATCAGAAATCATCTTTTAGTTTTTTTCGAAACTTACTTTTGGGAACACTTTACATATGAGTCTGGATGTGGTGTCTGGGAGAGGTACTTCGACAATCTTCATATTAAAGAGGAGGAGGAGACGGTACAGATGGTTACTATGTACCTTATTGACAAGACAATGATATGGTGGAGGAGATGACACGCCGATAAGGAGGAGTTGTGCAAGATCAAGAACTGGGCAGAGTTCAAGAGAGAGTTGAAGAAGCATTTCTACTCGGAGAATGTGGTGTTCTTGCATGGCAATTCGCAAGCTCTCCGAGTTGAGGCACAAGGACTTATTGAGAGACTATGTGAAGGAGTACTCAGCTTTATTGTTAGAGATTCCGAACATGGACAAGCATGGGGCACTATTTGGGTTTATGAATGGCTTGCAACCATGTGTAGCATGTGAATTGGTAAGCAAGGGGGTCAAAGACATGGCTACCGCTCTCGCTGAAGAAGAAAAGTTGGAGGACTTTAAGGCGTTGGCTAAACCCAATGTATAGAGAGATAGCCTCACTAAGGGTTGGGGAGATCGGTAGCGACAAGACAGCCTCCAACAACAACTAATGATGTGCACACGTGACAAGGAGCCTCCAAAAATCAAAATATGTCCACACGTGGCAGCCTCCAAAAATCAAATTATCTCCACACGTGGTAGCCTCCAAAAATCAAAATACCTACAAT
>JABCMJ010024671.1:0-13429 GCA_014822125.1 Arbutus unedo | reverse complement strand
AAAAAATAAAAATAAACTTAACAAATATTGAAAAAAAGGAGAAAGAAAACAGTGACGCTACTACCGAATAATTTTGATCGATAGAGGCCTTAAACCAACTAACAAGAGAAGTGAGATCCCAATTGTTGTACTCAGTTGACAGAATACATGTGCAGTGGTTTGGCTTAAAAGGGATGCTTAACCATGATCTGTCTGACATCCTTGATTGCATGGGTTGCAGCACCAGGTTGTAGATTTGCAAAACACAAAAATTAACAAGATCATGCAGTGCAGGCTCGGAAGGAATCAAGAAGGATATCTTCATTTAGAGATTGACCTGCAAATTGGAATCAGAAAATGAGGACAATCGAAGATGTTGAATACAAACCCACGCCCATATGTGTGCGTGTGCGTGTGTGTGTGTGTGCTCACGCGCAAGTTAGAAGCATGCAAACAGATGTCTGATTAGAACTTTGCCTATAAAAACTATCTTGTTCATTTGATTGTCTTCATCTCTCCATTTACGCGTAGGAGTGATCTCATAAATCTCACGCACAGCCTGCCAAACATTGAAAACCCAAATTATTCATGAACATCTTTGTTCAACCAATCAGGTCCCCCACAAAACAAAGCAGCTCCAATGAATAGGATGACAATCCAAAAAACTAGGAAAAGTAACAAGCAAAGGCAACATAACAGAATTGGATATTGATGAGGTTTGGGATGAACCCCGGTACAAAAAAAAATTTAGGTAAATTAATTTAATAGAGCAAAGAAGCAAGGCTAAACACCCAGCGAGAAACACCAGCACAGCAACCGAACCATTCTTTTCCCCTTCACAGGGGCCAAGACACAGCAAACAAAAAAAAGGACCACCTAACAATACAGCCCCTACACCTTACAAGGACAATGAAATACAAAGATAGATACTAACCTCTAAACATTCCTGGGGACAATTGCATTTACTGCACTGGACCAATTATTTAAATTGTCCTTCACAGTTCTCCAAGAGTTCAGCTCTAAACCCACCAACACCTTTCCTAACTATAGTTTTAGCTCTAACCTCATTCACAGCTGTCTCGGCTATAGCTTCTGGATTAGCTGCTTTCTGTTGAAAGATTCTAATATTCCTTGCACACAGAATTGGATATAGCAGCAGTTAGCACACACTTGTCCGACCATCCCCTTTTCTTCCATTTCTTGCCTAATAGATTTCTCCATTCCGCCCCAAAGAGGCTCTACTAATCTGATTCTTCTGAAGCAATAAATTCCAAACAAGAGAAGAGAACTGGCACTCAAAAAACAGTTGTTCATGAGTTTCTCCCACTAAACCACATAGTACAGATTTAGTTTGAATGACCCCCCATTGCTAATCCATACCTAGTGGCCAATGCGAGGACCACATTCCAGACTCCCACACTATTCTGCTGGATAGATCTATTGTTAACCTTGGAAGCACCTCCTCACTAGCCAGTACAACTTCTCTGGTAAAGTCTCTCCTACAAAAGCAACAACTAGTCCAAGACACTGGCCACCTTGTATTAATTCAATGTAGCCAAAACATGGACATGATGCATCAAATCAACCACCCAGGATGGAAATTTTTCAGTAAGAAATGCACTCAAGAGTTTCTCCAAATCAGTACTCAACCGAAGTCTATAAATAAGGTCATCAATCCAGCAGCAAGGGGATCAATCAATGGGTGAAATACACTACACAATCATGTAAGCAGTCACTTATATTTCTGCTTTCAATTGATTCTTGCTCAGCAGAATATCGTTCTCTGAGGACACACCCTCTGTTCCTTTGTTGCTAATTTTGCCCACTCTGTTCGTGCTGTATTTATAAGCAAACTTTCTTCCTCCAAGCAATTTCTATATAATGAATTTTCTGTGAAGCCTTGCTTCTTCTGTAAGTCTTTTCTCTTCTTTTTACTGGTCCAATTGCTACTGCTTTGAGAAACATGCTGTTCGAAAATAATAAGTCTAGATTTAGGAAGACCTACCAAATTTCAAACTCCGCAGCGACCTATAGGTAATCCTAACAGTGGCTCCACTTTTTTCCCTTTGACCACCATCGGTGAGGACAGGGCGAGATTCCCCATCAACAACTTGCTGCGCAAAGCCGTGGCTTTCTGGGAAATTGCCCCCTTTCAAACAGAAGGAAAGTTTTCCTGCACAATCTTTAGCTTGGAGATGCAAAATGCCATTTTTTGCACCAACTTAGGATTCTCCAACCTCTGCCCTTGGGATTATGTGAAATGTACTCCCCACAAGGCTGGGTGGGATGTCGACCAATGGAAGCCAAAGAAGTATCACTTTAAGCCAGAAGTGGCGAGTTTCACCAAGTTAAAGTTCTTCCTTCCTCGGCCAAGAACCTCGACCCCATCTTGGTAGACATATCTGGCGATTGGGAGTTTCCTCCTACTACTAAGGTTGCTGAGCGCGTTCCTTAAGTAAAGATAGTACCTGGTAAGATTCCCTCTACTTTTCCTTGTGTAATGGTCATCTTTTAGGCTTGATTTCTAGTTCTTTGTTTCCTTGATTTGAAGTTGTGAAACCCACCAGATATTTAGTCTGCTTGGACGAGGCTGTCCTAGAAGGCATCCACTGGGTCTAGAAATACGAAGGTCCCAAACAACAAAAAGACTGTGGCCGAGCTGCCTACATGGTAATGAACTACTACCCGTCCACCTTTCCTTCACCAGTATCGACCATCCACCCAAATCAGACGACGGGGAAATTGTTGCCTATCAAGCTAGGGAGTCATTGCTTTGATTTCAGTCGATCGGCGATAAGCCTATTGCAGAGCTTGCTGAGACAGCTCCATCTGCTCGTCGTCAACCCCGACGTCAGTCGGCACCGCTAGTCAGCTATTGGGGCTTTAATTGATCCTCCTGCAGAGTGCTCGGCAGTGCCTATACAGCAAGGACAAGCCCAAACTGGCATCTCCCATGAAGAAGAGAAGAGAGCAGAGTCTTTACTTGGGCCATCCGCTGTTCACCCAGATCCATCTTCCAAGGGACATGGCGTATGTCAGGTTATTTTCTGCCAAGATGCTGTTGAAAAATGTTTTTGCTCACAGATATACAGTGGTCTCCTTATGACCTTTATTTTTTACTTCGAGTATTTTTCCTTTCCCCATTATTTTGAATGCCTATTTGTCTTGCACGTGACTGACAATTCCTGGAACCTGTATTCTCAGCTTTGCCTTGAAAAGGATATAGTTGCTCAGGTGGAAGGGCATCAATGAGCTACTGTCGCCGACGCGGAAGGCGTTAAGGGGGAGGTTCTTGCAACCTTAACTGTTGAAAAGCTTAAGGAGGAGGCTGAAGCTGCGCATGCTGATAGAGCTTAGCTGATACCAACAATGAACCAAACATCTTTAGTCAGTGGTGGATAAATTGAAGGCCGACTTCGATGACCATGGCCCTTACCTTGCCAAGACCGAGCAACGTCTTGACGGGGAGATGAGATTTCTGAGAAGTTGGCCACTTTAGTTGCCAAACTATGTGCTGAGAACACTTTAATAAAGGAGTCGATGACTCAATCATTTGTGGACCAAGTTCCCGCCTATCAAAACCGAAGCTTCAAGAGAGTTTGTGTGTGGTCAAGGATCAAGAGGGGTTTGGCCTTCTTGAAGGAATACCTCTTGAATTCCTTAGCAAACCAATCCAAGCAGATTTTGATGGCTCCGACGATCAAGGAAGTGTGTCATTTACAAGTACGAGAAGAAGCAATTGGAAGATCAGTTAGACTTTTGTAATTTTGTTCACAAAATACTTGTAGATAGGTGAAACAATAACAATATGATACTTCACTGCTTGACACGTGCACTTAATCCAAGGTAATTATAACATAATCAATCATTTGCATTAACTCAGGCTGTATACCATGCACCTCATAATTATTTATTTACTTTTGTAATTTAGGCTATAACGATGCATGGCTTCATGAGGATCCAAAGCAAGTTCCACCAGACAACGACGGGGAGATTGCACTTGAGAGAAAGAAATGCTTGAAACAGTACTTTGTTGATTAAACGGAGCGTACCATAGCAAATATGGAGTATGTCAAGTTCTCAACCAAAGAGGGATGCCAAGTTCTCAACCAAAGAGGGACTATTTTTTGCCATTGATTCTATTGAAAGTAGATGAAATATAGATCCTCATTGTTGGTGGGTTGTTCACCCAAAGTTTGGCATTGAACATTCTTATTCAACCTTCTTCTTCTTCATGTTGTGAGGGAAATTGGAATATATCCATTCATTCGAAAGAAACAAAATGACCTCCCAACGAGAGGAGGACTTGGTCTATATCCCTAGCAACCTCCATCTTTTATCAAAAATAAGCCCACAATATTGTCACGGAGAGACTAAGATGTAAGAGAATGAAAGAGACCAATTTGGCTCACTTGATGAAGTTGCAATGCTTGAGTTTGCAAACCTCTCATTTGATGAACACGACGTGGATGTTATAGTATTTACGAATTTTAGAGATGGTGGCCAAGGTTATTGATAACGAAAAGATGTTAAAAACGGAAAGAAAATAATTCTGTCAAGATATGGCAGAATTCTTTAGGACACAATAGCTGTAAATTTTAGACTTAGTCAATGCTACAAATTACGGAATTTTAAATTTAGAATCAATATGAATTAGTGGTTAATTAGTTTCCATTTTTTATGCCTTGTATCTCCTATAAATAGTGACACTATGTACATGATTCAAGGTAATGGTGATGATGAGATGGAAGTTGGGTCTAACTGAAATTTGGAGACAGTTAATTTATTTCTTTAGTTTATTTTTGGTGAATGGACGAATCATAAATGAATGCTTACTGGTATGAATTTTTTTCCTTTCAATTGGATAGTATTGAATCTACTTTTTTTTTTTCTTCAACAGAATTAATACTCATCCATTATGTTTGAGCCAATTACTCCCTCTGTCCCACAAGTGAACTAACTTGCGAGACGGAGGGGAATATGTTCTATTGGTTTTGACTTTTTTGTGGTTTATGGTCAGTGTTTCGTGTTTATAATTTACAATGTAAGTATGAAATATACATAATATATATGCATTTTGGTCGTGTCCCCCGCCGTGTCCATATTCCCATTTTTTTTAAAAATTTCCGTGACCAGTGTCCATATCTGCACCCTTGCTACATAGCCGAAGGCCCAAAATGAGGGAACCCCTAAATACCTGACCGGAAGAGTACTTCGGGTAGGGAATGAATATTGGATTTTTCAAGGTATCATCAGTATCACCAAAGAACACGGCACTTTTAGTCACATATTAGTCAAACTCCATTAAAGATCTCTTGACCATCTGAAAAGAGCCCACATCAACACCATACATCACAAATAAATCATCTGCAAGTACGAAGTGAGAGAGCTTAACATCTTTACACTTTGGGTGGTGACTTGAATTTCCCTCCTCTGAAATTTCAAAAGAACCATTTAAAACCACTAAGTACATGACAATGAACATAAGTGAGTGAAATTGGCCATGAAAGGACAAAGCCAATCATGATAAGCAATGTGGATACAATATAGGAAAGACACTCCAGAATTTAAATTGATTTAATACAACAAAATTAGTGTAAGTGATTAATACGACGGGACTTATGGCTGGCTAGGTTACAAGATCTTATCCTCAACATAAGAAAAGTAGAAAGACAAGAAATGAACTATTAACTCAAAAAGAATTTTTTGCTCTCAGAGAACTACAGACTATTTTTGTAGATTATGTGGATTCAAACATTGGGCATACTTTGAAAAAGATGCTCAAAAATTGGTAAAGGCCACAACTACACAACACAATCATCATAAAGCACATCAGAAATCAAACAGACAACACAAGCACAAGGAATCGTAGCAACTGGACAACACAACAACCACATAGAGAAATTCTTCAACCAAATCTTAACTGATAGAGAGATAAGTATCTGTATTACCCTTCATAAAGCAATTAATGGCTTTTGATGCAAATCATTACCTGTAAAGTATGAAGTCGATCCGAGTCTAAAATATTTAGAACTCCTTTGCAGCGATAAACTTCCATTTTATATTTCTTATCCCAAAGAATCTCTTCGAGCCACAACCGGACCTAGAGAGGGAGGGGGAGAGAGAGGTCAGAACCCAACTGAAACAAATATATGCATCCACATAAGCATTGTCCAAGGAAAAAGAGTAGAAGAGGTATTTGGAAGCAAAAAGTAAAGGAAAATGAAACACAAAACCTGCAGTATTTAATGTTTTGAAAGGGCGCACGAGGCATGCCTCTTCTCAAACATTAAATAGGCTGAGGAGAGGCACCTCGAACACCTTGAAGTGAGGCATGGTTCATGAAGCCAAACTAAGTTGCGCGCCTCATGCCGAGGCTAGAGGCATACGAGGCATCCACCTTTTTTTTCTGACGTGGTTAAAATCTCATCTCAACTGTTGATTTATAAGGGATTAGAAGGTGAACAAACTCTACAGAAGGTTCTACAAGGGCTCTTCCACTTCTTCATGTGCTTTGTTTTCTGCACTGAATTTGTTGTTTCCCTAGTTTTATGCTCTCTCCTTTTGAATGTTATGTTTTTGGTAGTATTTGCTGATTTGAACATTTCGAAGATTATCTTTACTGATATTTGGAATTGCAAAAATATTTGCATATTTTGCCTATTCTACAGTACTAAGCATTTTCTGCAAATTGCGCCTTGAACTGATGAAACGTACACCTTGTCTCGTGCCTTTCTCCTTGCTTCTAGGCTCCAAAGGGCCGTTATGGCTCAATTTGCTTAGAGCTTTTTAAAACATTGACAGTGTTGTATTAACCAAACCTTTTCTAGATGCAACTCAAGTGGATTCAGTACTTAGTTTGACTTACACGGGGACCAAGGAAGTGAATGGTGATTTGACACAGAGATAGCGAGAGTATGGAAGCAAGCTACCCGTATATCAATAAGTCTCTCTCTCTCTCTCTCTCCCCCCCCCCCCCCCCCCCCTCTCACAACAGCCACTCTCTCTCAACTTGTGCTGCATGCTACCCCACAATCAATGAACTTGAAGATTACCGTAAAACATATGGAGCTGAATAATTACAAAGACTAAATTATTTGAGTAAGCCAAGCTTTGTCTGATGTCGTCATGCAGAAACATGCAACAGGAAAGGTTAAAAGGGTTTCTTAGAACTTCCTCTGTTTAAAAACTAGCAGAGGCAATAAAACAATATTCAATATGTTTTCCATTAGTCATAACAATAGAAATAAAAGATAATGTTTCTTCAAAACCACCACATAAAATAGAATAACTGCATGTTTACAATTCACCAAAGATGTGCCGTGTCTCATCCATACCTTATCAAGGTTGACAGGCTGTGGCTCACAAATGCACAAGGTTCGCACAGCACTATCATGAAGATCTCCGTTAGTTCGATGATTATTTGCTTCTAATAACCTATCCAAATTGGCGACTTTCTGAAAGAAGGAATGATTCGTGTTAATATTAGCTTGGTAACTGTTCTCACAAACTCATAACAGATGATAGAAGTGAAATAGGAGGATGCTTTATGACAAACCGAAGCATCATAGGCCCCACAGTTTAGTATCTTGGACAAGTCAACTTGACACCTCACAGATCGGATTATATATGCAAGAGAATTAATATTGCGTATCTCCTTCTCCAGTTCATCTAAGACACTTCCAGAACCGTCTGGAGTAACCAGATCAACCTTGTTAAGAATAACAACATCCTACAACAAGAAACTAAATCAAGTTTTGCAGTGTGAACCTATAAATAATTAAAGTTGGAGTAGCAATGAAAAAACCATGATTATGACGAAAGTACGTAGACAAGTTACACAATAAATCAGGAGATAAGAAATTACCGCAAATGCTATTTGTGAAAATGCTTCGGGAAACAAGGATGAATCTTGATGCCTTTGGAGCTGGTAAGAGAGGTTTTTTGCATCTGCAATCTATTGAAAAAGCAATTCATTAGATTGTAGACAATTAGCATGTCCTGTTTAGGTTAAAGCAGTCTCCAACAATAAATATGTGCAACACAGAATACAATTCCACTTTGCAGTAAGACATATTACATAAGAATACTGCAATGATCAAAGCAACTACTCAGCAACGGAAGAAAGAAAAATCCCACTGAATATGCGGATACAAATGGTTATAAAACAAGTTCAATTTACAGTGACACTCACAGTGATTATGGAATCAAGCTTGACTTCTGATTCTAACTGATCATCCAACCAGAGTACGGATGCAAGAGGAGCAGGGTTGGCCAATCCTGTAGTCTCTAACAATATATGATCAAGCCTGCGGTAACCAAAACAGCAATCCAAAGTCAAAGATAAATATTCTGAAATTTGGCAATTTTTTACATTTTGCCACGTAACTTATCACATGAGATGGTGCAAACTATGCATATGTATGTAGGTGGCTAATGTGGCTCCCAGAAACTAATTATCATAAAATCGACTAACCTCTACCCTGTCAACCTAATCCCACTGCCTCAGATGAGGCCATTTTGGACTGTTTCACCTTCCTGTAAGTATCATGTTTCATCCACTTGCAACGCCAGGACGGCTCAGCATCCCCTTGCAAACTAGTTTGATTTTCCAAGGATATCCCTAGGCCTAGTTTCATTCGAGGGTAGCTATTAGAGCAAGCTTAGAACCAAATATAAGCTTCATAGAGGCGGGCTGTAGGTGCATGGAATCAACTCCGCTACGTGCCTAATTGGTCAAACATCGCCTCAATGGTGCTCCACCATGTGGCCGTCTAATGAAGTCCACGTGGTAGCTCAGCAGCCTTCTAATGAAGGCCCACATACCAGCCATGTGAAGTGGTATATGGCCTATACGGTTGTAACCCACCAAAACAGACAAGTCCCTTTACGAGCTTTAGCAGCATGGCTACATTCAATTCCTTAGCTAAGAAATCAACTCCATGGGGGACTTCACGATCATGGCCCTCAGCCATGAGCTCGGCACCTTGGCTAAGGAATCCTAAGGCGTCAAGTGCCTTCAGCATCAACAGTTGTCACTCAATCGCCAGACCTCAAAGGTTCCACTAACGGACAACCCATTTTTTAAGACATTGACAAGCTAGGAGGAGGGCCCAAGGTGATCAAGACCAAAGGAGGTTCATGGAATGAAGGCTTGAGTCCAGTGGACTATTTGAGGGTTTGAACGCACTTCAAAGGTTAGACCTCAGACCAGTCTTATAAAGAGGGAGAGACTCATTGACCGAAGGGAGACTCTTTGACTGAAGGGCAACTCCTTGGACTTCACATCATACCTACCATCTGACCTTGGACAACCTTGACCCTCGATTGACCCAATAGACCTATCCCTAACTCTAATACAACCCCCAAGGTCCCATGATACGAAAACCCTCGTATCATTGACCTTTGGTCCAAAACCTCATAGGTTTGCACCCTTCATCACGTCGGCCACTGAAGGCAAGACATCTGCCCACTGCAAATTGGGCCTCGGTCCCAAAAATATCATACATCCCCTTCATACTGACCTCTCATAGGTCTGTAACCTTCAAATGACAAGCCACTGAGAAAATACCCCCCCCCCCCTTCCCTCAACTTGTTCTCAAAACAGTTGGACCTTAGACCACTTCCCACCTATAAATTATAAAAATAAAGGACCCTTGCCATGGTCCAAAGCAAGCTCTAACTACGAACAACAGATATGTCAATTTATGCAGCAAAATTGGTGTCTCCCTACTACCACTCTCTCCCTCCAATATTTGCCTTAGAATTTCACCTCCCCACCTCCGACAGCCCGAGTCTTCACCATCTTGCCAATATCCTAGATTGACCTTTAGGTGGTATATGGCGTATATGGTTGTAACCCTCTCAAAAGGACAAGTCCCCATACACGCTTCATCAACATGACTATGCTCAATTCCGTGGCTAAAGAATCAACCCAATGAGGGACTTCATGATCATGGCCCAACCATGATCTCGGCACCTTGGCTAAAGAACCCTCAGGCGCCAAGCGCCCTTAGCTTCACAGATTGTCCCTCAGTCACCAAACCTCGGTTTTCCACTAAAAGGCAACTCATTCCTAAAGACATAGCCAAAACTTGGGCTGGGAGCATGGCCCAAGTCACTCAAGACTGAATCGTAGAATGGAGGCTTGAGACCAAAAGTCCATCTAAGAGTCCAAACTACCTTCAGGGATTAGACCTTAGGCTAGTCTTAGAGAGAGTGTGAGACTCGTCGACTGAAGGAGAGTTGGACTTTGTATCATAGCTACCACCTGACCCTCTAATAACCTCGGGCCTTGATTGACTCAATCGACCTACTCCTAAAATTGATATGGCCTCTAAGGTCCCATGATATGAAAACCCACATACCATTGACCTCTAGTCCCTAGAACTCGTAGGCCTGCACCCCCTCTATGGTGTTGACCACCAAAGGCAAGACACATGTCCTCTACAAATCGGGACTCAAACCCAATATATAACATACATCTCCATCATATTGATCTCATTGGTCTTATCTACGTCCTCAGAGGTCTGCAACCTTCAAATGACTAGCTACTGATAACTCTCCACCTATCGTTAGTATAGCTACTTCTCAGACCACGTCTCACTTGTAAAAAAATGACCCTTGCCATGGTCCAAAGCAAGCTTTAACTATAAACAATACATACATCCATTTAACAGCAATAATGGTCTCTCTCTCTCTCTCTCTAGATCTACCTTGGGTCTTCTTCTCCCCACCTCCAATAACACACTCCTCCAAGATTTCACCAAATTCCATATTGACCTTCAAGTCTACTTAGGCCCTCAGCAACTCACAGGGGTTATTGATGATTCTTCTTGTCCTCCTTGCACCGACTATGATGATAACTTGCAACCACCTCATTTTGTGAGTTCTCCTTCTGTAATCATGTTTGGGTATATAGTTCTCCCGTTAGGTGAAATTCCTACTAGTCCTAATCCTGGACTAAAAAGGCTACATGTTTGTGGTCATGGGAAAAGCTTTCCCAACGTAAGTAACATTGGCTATTACCGTTTAGTTTATTTGGCAAGAAAGGAATAACCGTACAGTCAGAGGCATTCGAGGATCCCCTTCTTCCATTATTTATCAAATTAAGTTTGAAGTTTGTCTGGAGGCTTCTTGAAGCCAGACTGTGAAGGCCTCCGACCAATCTTCTTTGCTTTCGTAAAAATTGGCTCCTCCCAAATTGTATTATTACCCTCAGTAGCCCTTAGGCCCCTTTTACATTCTATTTTTAGGTTGTTTTGATTCGGTTGAGTTTGTTGAAATCTGGAAGATTCTCACTTGAAATTTGTTCGTTCTTATAAAGAGCAGTCCAATAGAGCGGTTCAGAGACAACTATGAAGCACGGGTACTCCAAAAGTGTGTCCCTACGAGTGCCAGGTGCTACTACGGTATGGCTATGGCACATGTACGACAAAATACGTACCTGGTATGCCCAAAACATATCGAGTACATTTTGGTGTTCAGGTACGGCACCAGTACGTCTAGGATCTGGATGGGTACTTTGGTGTGCACAACTTCGGTACGCCTCTTTTTCTTCTATTTTTTTTTCCTTTTTTTGTTTTGTACTAGATGTTTGATATTAGCAACTAATACTTTTTTTCCCTTCTCAATTGTAATTTTCATTTTTCTAATATTTCCTTACTGTAGATTTTTATTTGTAAAAGAATAAATCTGAAGTACACACAAAATATAAAAAAAATGAAAAGAGGATTACTTACGCTACGGAATATGCCTCCCTTTGGAATTCTGTTATGAATATAAAATTAGAAAGAGAATTGATTACAGAATGAACATTAAGACATAAAAAGAGGGATGCCAAACTACCTAAAAAAAATACGAATTCTATCATAAAGTTAGGGCATATTTGGTTTAATTCTTTGAATATAGATCAAACCAGTTCGGTGAACGCTAAAGGTTTGACATCAACTAGATCAAGATGAGATACTTTTGGCATTCTTTCACTGATTGAAATAAATAAAACTACATTATCAATAATTACGTATATTGAACTATAGACATAACCAATAGTCTCTCTATCATCTTTCTAAGATTTTGTCGTATTGCCGTACCCGTAACGTATAGGACCCGCATGCCATGCTTCGTAGGGAGACAACTGTAAAAACAAAGATTTATTTTCTCCCTTCACTACGGTGTTGAATGAATGCATTTCAGTCTCTTCTTTTGGGAGATTAGTCAAATGACTGTTGCAACGGGGAGAAAAGTGGCATCAACATCTCTACCATTGTGAATCTTTATACATGACATATGTTATCCTAGAACAAGAAGAACATCATGAAGTTTGAATATGTTCCAGATGCTGTCTCAAATTCAACCTGGATTAAGAATATGATCCATACACAACCGAATTAATTGGCAAATAATAAGGTTTTCCCCTATGTCCAACCAGTTTGTTATTATTAAGCATTATTTGCCCGACACATAATGTAGACGTTTCCTATTGGCTATAAGTGGTATTTCTGTAGCTAGGGCTCTAGGATTTTACGTGAGAGTTAGAGATATAGTCCAAGCCTCATATTCATAGTGAAATGATCTCTCATCTGTGCAGATAGGCTTTAAAGCAAACGGCGTAAATCCTTTCTTGTGTGATTACTCTGTTTTCTGTTCTCGGTGTCGTATTTCTTCATCAAGCTCGGGAAACTCAACCTATATGCAATTAGCCTTTGTCATAGGCTTCCATCCAAACACCTCTACACAGACAACCCTAGTCCAATGCCACTAGATGCAAACATGAATTCAGTAACAATTAGCATAAGGAACTCATCAATCACCTCTCCTTTCTCTGCACGAGTTGCTCCAATGCTTGAACAAGACTATGCTTGACAGTGCAGCAAATGCACCCATTTGCCAACTCAACCCACTCTTCCACAAGCGCACCACCTTCTCCTTCATTGATCATAGCCCTCTCCACTCCAATCCCTTCCCCAAACTCGTTCAATATCACAGCAATCCTCTTCCCGTGTTGGGTATTCAGAACATAACTCACCAACTGAAAATTCACACCCACAGATAAACACATAACATCATCCAACCGATGTCAATACAAATTTTATAAACAGTTGTAAATAAATATATTGGCTATGAATATATACAGTGGATTTGCCAGCACCGAGATAGCCTGTGATTACAGTCACGCCGACAGCCGAAGATTCGAAGACTTCCCGCCTTTGATAGGACGGCTGTGATGGGTTCTGGTCAACGGCATCGTTGATTTCAACGGCCAGCGGTGGTTCTTCGTTTTCGTCCTCCATCATCACAGACAATTCCACCTTTCGCTTTAGGACCCAAAACCCGCTTATAGTCGGACGATTATCTGCTTCGAAGGAAATATTAATTGAGCTTTGCTTCACCGGCACGTGTGGCGGAGCGCTGGGAATGCCAGTACTCGAATTTAATTTTGTTCACGCTC
>JABCMJ010024665.1:0-25152 GCA_014822125.1 Arbutus unedo | reverse complement strand
TTTTTCATGTCAAACCTGTTTTTTCTTTATAAAAAATACTTGGGTCTCACTACTTTCTTTCTATTGCATGAGATTCTAACCAGCAAAGAAAGATCACTTTTAAATCCAACTGTGATCATATACACAAGAAAAATAGCTAAGAGTGAGAAATTATTTATGCTATTTCGCATTGCCGTTGTCGTGCATCAGAACGAAAGTTAGGTCTAACCTATACTAAACAACACAGATATACATTTTTCTTTATTAAGAGCAAATCCGGTTAGTCGAATGCATTACGTATGCTTTATAACTAAATAATTAAGAAAAGTCAAGATAAGAAAATAGTTTATTTGGTTAAATAAACAGCCAAGTGGGAAGCCAATCGTTTATTGCTATACACAAAAATATTACGTGTGTAGCACTCTAGAAACAAACGGACCATATATTTGTTTATTTTTGAACTCAATAATAAATATATTGAAGAGCAACAACTAGATGTGGACCTTTGAATGATTTTAGTTAAGAGACTAAAGCTAATCCTTTTGCCTAATGGGACCAGAAATTATTAGTTGATTCTATTTGGAAAGCAAGTTATAGTTTGGACTAACTTGTTTTGTAGGATTCTACTTATTTGGCAGTGTGGCCACTCAAGACTCAAGAGTCAAACAATTTGAGGTTAGATGAGATGAGCTAAATAAGGTTTTCTTTCATAACTGAAAAATTTTAAGTTAATTTACGCGCACTTTAATTAATTTTTATCAGCTAATTCCATTATTCATGAAATCCTATCTGAATTGATCCCATAAAATATTAATAGTGCATCGGAGATTTCAAACTTGAAATCTTAGAAAAGAATAAACCATTAAGGCCTTGTTTGATTCGCAGATTAGGCGTGTGGAATTGGACTATTCGTGCATAATCCCGCGCAATCTCATATTTGATTCTCAAAACTAAACCAGGACAAATAATTCTGAGATTATTATAATACTTAGATGTGAGATACTATTTTATTCCAGGAGAGGGGTGAGACTCATTTAATCCCGTTTGTACCAACCATTACTCCACCGCCTCCGACCATCACCATGCCGCCGCCGCCGCCACGCCAACGTCACATAAGTATATCCACACAATTTAATCAAAACATTTTTGTTTAAAACTTTAAACATCCGAATGCGATTATGAAAATTAATTTAGTCCAAATCAAACATGTGATTAAATTTGACTAATCTATATTACAAATCAAAACGGTACGGGGTCCACTAAACATATTTTTACAACAACGGTTGAGATTGTTTTCATCTAATGGTTGAGGTTAATGGATAAAATAAGAAATATTCAAAACAATGAAGAATATTCTCTCATATGAAAAGAATATTTCTTTTAGGAAGATATTACTAATAATTTGCTAAAGATTACAAATGATATTTTAATTTGATAATAATTAGGCTCATTTTGCTAATAATTAGGAAGATAATGCAATTTTAATTAGGAAGAAAATTTCCTATGCTATAAAAATGTTGGTAGATCAAAGGAAAAAAAAAAGATTTTGTGATCCCTTCCTATTTTGAAAACATTTCTGAAAATAAAATATTCTGAAAATATTTAGTTTAAATTCCTACTCTTAAAAAAATTTCATATTACTTAAAAGTTGGTTATCGTCAACGTCGTCAATGACTTCTACATCTTTGAAGTTGGATATTTGGTAATTATATCTTAATCCTATTCTCAATAAATTCATAAACTTTTATTTCCATGAATCTATATATTCTTACTTTTTTTTCTCATTAATTACGTAATTCTTTATTTAATTTGATTTTTTTATTTGAATTATTTTAAAAATATTCGTTTGAACTAGCCTGGTAACTATCTACTGAATTGAGGCTTTATTTTTTTTCTTCACCAAAAATCGTTCAAAACTAAATCTTTAGAAAATTCTATAGGATTTTCTTTCTTCGTCTATTTATTGCATTCTCTAAAATTTTGAGTTTGGCCATCACTTTTTGTTAATTTTTAATGATAATTTGTGTGCAAAAGGTCGGCAGCGGGATATACATACGGTGAAGATTGGATGCGATTTTCGCTACACAACCATATGTATCATCCACAAATAATGTATCACATATGTGTAAGATCAACGGGAAAAAACCCAAAACAACGGTGACCAAAGCATAGAAGTCAAACTGGTGATGAGAGCCGTATGCACGGGTTCTTAGGAGTGCCGTAGGCACGGGTGATAAGCTAGTATTAAAACAATACCAAGACTATTAATTCTACTAATTTTAATCCGCGAACAAACGAGACCTAAGTCTCACCTATCCTTTACGATTTAACTAAAGAAAGACATAATGGATATTTATGGTTACACCATGTGATGATATCGTATTCTAACAAAAAAAGGGTACTTATTGTTTAGTTATATTTATAAGAGATACCTAGTGTTTTATTCTATACATTTTTTAAGGTTAATTTTTGGTCCTGTTTTTAAAAAAATACCTGAATTACCTTCAAAACCTAATTAGCCAAATTTCAGCGTTTTTCTCCCTAAGAAAAAGAGATTGATTAAAATCATTCCTTATTAGTTTAAATCAGTCAATAATGTTTAGTTAATATGGTAAGTTAGTAAATTCTTATAACTCTAATTTTAAACTTTATCACGTTTAATTTACATATCATGGTAAATTTACATATCACGGACAATTTATTATATTCTACGACGTATCATGGTAAGTTTGCATCATTATGGTAAATTTCTACCACTCTCAAATTTCTTGTAAATTGTCAGACATGGTAAATTGCGGATAATTCAGAAAATATTTGTATTCTTTTGTAACTATCACGGTTCAAAGTGCAGATCATGTAAAATTTAAATACTCAAAATGGATACTACAAAAATAAGAACAAAAATAAAAGATTATTCACTCATCGTGTAATCCAAACAATCTTCAGAAAAGAAGAACAAATTTTTGTGTGATCTCGTGCAAAAAATATTTCAATGAATCACTAAGATTTTATTAGATTTTGTGCAAAAATTTGAAAATATGATAAATATTTTAGTAGACCACTAATATTCTGGTGATTTAATCTTAATCTTGCACAGAAATATGTAGCATCCAAAATTACCCTATTCAGTAAACCATTATCAAATATTCTGGTGAATCACTGGTGGAAACAGTACTACTCTAGTGAATCATAATTTACATATCATGGTAAATTTGTATCGTTATGGTAAATTCTTACAATTTTAAGCTTTTTTAATCTTTAGCGATGGTCAATTTGGATATCATGGTAAATTTTTCACGCTCAATATAGATACTACAAAATAAAGAGTCAGCCATCTGCAGATTATGGTAAAATTGTCAGAATATAGTAAATTGCAGATAATTCATAAATATTTTTGTTATTTTGCAACCGTCAAGGTTCAAAGTATAGATAATGTAAAATCCAAATACTCAAAATAGATACTACAAAAATAAGAACGACAATAAAAGATTATTCACTCATCATGTAATCCAAACAATCTTTGAAAAAATTTCGTTAGGTTTGATGATGACGAAAAACATAAAAGTGGCGAGTTTATGTGATACCAAAGGAGAAATATAAGAACAAATTTTTGTGTAATCTTGTGCAAAAGAATTCGAAGATTTGATCATTAATATTCCAGTGAATCATTACAATTTTATGAGATTTCGTGCAAAAAATTTGAAGATATCATAAATATTTTATTGAACCACTAAGATTCTAATAATTTAATTTTAATTTTGCATAGAAATATGGTAATGTCAAATATTCGTTGAACCATTATGTACAGTAACATTCCAATGAATCATCAAATATTCCGTAATATTTCCTGATTATATGTTCCGGTGAAATAGTATCATTCCGATGGATCATAGTTAACACTTTTTACTATATTTAATTCCATAATTAAAGCCAAATTTATTGTTACGAATTTAAACCTATCAAAATAGGAGTATATATTTTGACTTAAAAAGAGATAAGAGGGTAAACTAACACTCAAAAATAATGATAATGTCAAAATAAGTAAAAATGGGATGAAAATATAACTTTAAAAAATATATGAAATGAAACTCTACGCTGTCAATATTAATAGGATCCTGATTTAATTTAAAAAAAAAAAGTATCAGGATCATGGTGAAATCTCCTTCAATGATTCTCATTTTAGGAGAAATAAATCCACCTAATAACTTGTGAGCAACTCATTTTTATTGTTATCGGGAAATTATTGGTACCAAAAAATAAGTTGATTGGATGTAAGTAGCCATTTCAACAAAACATATTTATCTTTAAAATTCATAAATCAAAAGTCCATATGTTATAATTCTAATGGCATATTTCTCTAAAAAAATAATAAAATTCGAACAAACACTTGCTAATATCCGGTTAACCTAATTTGTTATACGAACAATTAATGACGTCAGAACTATAGGGTAAACAACTCAAATTATCAAAATGAGACCCTAGTGGTTCCATTTCTCCTCACATGATTACTTGACAGGATCAAATTCGAAAACATCATGAACTGCATTTCCATATCAATTAGATAAAATCATTGTAGCCTAGTTTTGTGGGTTTGATTACTTTTGATACCCTTGACCACATTCAAATTAGTGACTCTCCGGTTCCAGTTAACTTTTGTCCACTCATGTTGCAAGTTGTACTTATTGATTGTCTACCAATTCACATTAACCTGATAATATTAGCAAAATCATTACAACATTATTTGTATCAACGATAAAAAGTAATTACTTAAGAATACAGGCACATAGAAAGCAGAGCTGGACTGAGTTTTAGCAGCCTGCAAACCATAAAATTACCACCTCAATAGACTGTAGAACTGGAAACCATACTCCTCCATACAAGACTGAAAGAGACGGTGGACGCAGTTTATACTTCACTATCAAAACGTCGGAATATGGAACCCCGCAAGGGTTCTTCCCTCTCTTCTACGTGTTCACATGGTCCCAGTCGATTGTCCTATCTTCGAATGCATATTCTGATTGGTGAAGCCTGTTTCGAGACAGTCTGCTCATCATTGCAAGACCTGAAAAGGGCAAAATTGTCAATCGGGAAGAATCATTACAGTCGTTACGAGCCAGTAAACTATTTCAAATGCTTTCCGTTATTTCATAATACCAGCAGCTAACAAAAATAAGATAAAATAGAAGAAAATAAATTAGGATAAGATTTGAGTGAAAAAAGGTGTTTAGGGTTCGGGGTTTCAACACCTATGTTGTTCAATTTTAGTATAATTTTCTTTACCCATTTACGCAAACCTACTCTGCAGGGTCCAAATGAAACAACATTATATGCACCTAAAGATATTTATTCATACCTTCAACCATTTTGTAGAGAGATGACCACCATCTATCGCTAGGAACCTGGTACTGATCAAGGCTCTCTTCAATGGCCTTGTCATGCTTCCCTTCCAAAACACCCTGCAGAGTTATTACCGCATCCTTTGTTTTTCCAAGAATACTATCATCACCGTCTATTTCCAACTGTACAAGGTCATTATGTGACGAAGTGAGACTGACAGCAAGGGCAAACTGTGCAGCAGCAGCCCAACGAGAAGAAGCAAGCCATCTTCTCTGCCCATCTAACCGTCTGTTCTCCTCTCTCTCCACTTTGCTATCCCCTTCCCCTAGTGCTAAGCTGCGCAAGTACTGGGCATTTGCAGCACCTGTGCTCTGAACCATCTTAGAGAAAGCACTCTCGTCGTTTTGCAGCAGCTCCTCCGGAGAAGCATATTCTACAACCTGGATAGAAGGCACAGAAACTCATAATATTAAGTAAACAAAAGTTACACCACACTACACTACTCATATCTTCTTTCGTCTAAAAGTGTTGGGACTTCAGTTCCCCAGTGATTGTTATGCGTACTGAATTAGCTACAGTGATTATTATCCATACCAACCCGAACCAATTTTCTGAAGTAAAAACCAACCCGTCTAATAAGCTAATTATATATCCAAATGCCCAAATTCTTATATGTGTGTGCGCGTGCGTGCACATACGGTGTGGCATTAGTGGATTTTAGTGCAGCAATAGTGGTTTATGGAGTGTCAATAGCCAATGTGTTGTGGCAATAGTGACTCTGGTTGCAATAGTGAATAACTGCAACAGAAAATGTTTGTAGAGTAATGCACTCTGAACCCATTTAACCTACCATTTAGGACTCGTTCTATATGGGTTGAACGGGTTTTAACAATCTCGATCCATCTCAAAAGTTGGTGGGTTGAATTTGGGTGAGCTTAGAGTTGGTACTTGGTGGGTTTATGGATTTGGGTCAACATTGATGCTCTTACACCATGCCTAAGATCAACCACCAAATTAATTAAGAGGAAACAAAAAGCAAGACATACCCGACCAGCTTCGAGCAGAAGAACTCTGTCACAATCAATGATGGTATTTAGCCTGTGTGCAATAATGAGCATTGTACATGATTTGAATTCTTCTCGAATGGTCTTCTGAATAAGAGCATCAGTTCTAACGTCAACAGCCGCGGTCGCTTCATCTAGAACAAGGATTTTTGATCTGCGAAGCAATGCTCGAGCAAGACTTAACAGCTGCCTCTGGCCAACACTGAAATTCTCCCCTGCCTCAGAAACCTTGAGACATCACAAAAAGACAATTAGTATAGCGAGAAGTTGAAAATTCTTCAAAGCAGGTCAGAGAAGATGAGTTGATATATATTTGACCTGCATATGTTGCCTAATAGATCCATGTACGCTATATAGATGTTTATAATTGTTATGGACCAAGTCGATGATGAAATTCAGTCAAGGAAAATTTGTCAACAGAACGGATCAGTTCCAATCCATATTGGTAAGAGAAAAAGAGGTAAACAAAATGTGACTTAGCCACTCTCAAATAACTCCTCTACTCTTCCAGTATAGTTTCATCCTTTTTTCCCTGAATCCTGAATTGAAATTAGTTTTTGCAATCATTAACTGAAGCAGCTATGTTTAAAAGTTAGAATGAAAAGCACACTAATAAAAAAAATGTTACTAAGCCACTGTTTAATAAATCCTCTTCCAAGTTCCAATATATTTTCATCCTTCTGTGTTTTTTTGGCATCCTGTTTCCAAATTACTTTTTTGCAAAACTAACAAACCAGTTCTGTTTAAAACATTCGAGCAAAAGCATACAGGAGTTCGGGAGAAACATAATGGAATTGGGCTATATACATTGATAATGTTAACCAAACAATCATCTGTCCAATAATAAAAGCTGAAGTATGACTCTGATGGTATACTTTTAATTTGACAAATCTGTCTGACCATTAACACCATTTGCGGATGCAAAAATATTGAGATGACAAATTTACAGCACGGAACAGAAACAGGAAAGCTCTCTTTTGTTTCAGAGGGGCATAGTAAAGCTTCAGTAAAGCAGATAAGAGCATATACCTCAGCATCCAGCCCCAAAGAGTTTCTCCTGATAGCATCCTTTAGGTATGCCCTCTCTAAAGCCTCCCAAAGGTCAGCATCATTGTGCTCACTGAAAGGATCCAGATTAAATCTCACAGTCCCTGCACAAAAGAAATGAAAAGAAGAGAAGAGATCATGTATCCAGTAAAGGCTCCTGAATAAGTTCCTGAAAAAATGTCAAAGAAACATGATATTGGTGGTATAGATAAGCTGGCATGGCTGCTTCGGATGCATTTACCGAGTAACTGAAGATCATTCCATACAACTAAAAAGCGTATTGACGTAATTGTTTGTGAGGAATCAAAGATGATTGAAATAAATAAAAAGCCAAACAGAAGCCCCTCCTCAAGAAGATTCTTCACCAATCTTGTACAGATGATCAACAAAAGAGCTGTCAAACCGTTTCTTAACACAACAAACAAAAGAAATTCAAAGTCCAAGATGAACTAAAGGTAAACGCAAAACATAATGCAAAAACTAGTTGGTCAGTTTTTCCCATGTTATCATGTTTTTGTCCCTCCCTCCTTTTGAGTTTTCATATACATGTGATCCAGTACTCAACAGAGTCTGGTAATTGAAAGAGGCCCAGAAAAGTCCAAAGTCCCAAATATGTAAGTGTTATAGGCCACACTTACAAGACAAAGTAGTCTTCAAAAAGCTCCTTGCTCTCAACCATTAATTGACAAAGTTGGACCTAATTCATTTTGTATACACTACCATAAAGTTGGAAGCAAAACTCAAGGAACCTGTAACATAATACCATGCTGCTGATGTATTGCCCTAACTTACTCTCATTAAGTAGGAAGAAATATCCAAGGAGGTGCATCATACTCTTAATCAAAACAGAACTGCAACTTAAGTTTAAGTTGCAACATGACATTTCAGTAGCCAGCCGTTGAATATTGAATATTCTCATAGTGTTACATGGATGTGGTACAGGTTTAGGACACATGTATTAACTACCGAATTCAAGTCTATGGACATTGGTCCCAGCAAAGTAGTGATATTTCTCCAGATAGTTCTCTGGACACAAAGTTTTGTTTCTATCAACTGCAACCCTCATGCTTCAAACCTAGCACAACTCTCCCTGTGATCAATTGCCTTGCAGAACCCAATTTAGCCATCAAAATTCCCACAGTACCCAATGAAGATGAATGATTATTCGCAGAGTCAAACATATGGAAGACAATGATAGAGAAGCATGTCAGACATCATAAAGTTACAGAGACAAATTCAGAAGGTTGAATCTCAGGTCATGCAAAATCCAAAATCTGTATGCTACATGAGGAAATGCAAAGCCAACGCATTTATAGCTATCGCTCTATCTGACTGTGCGACAGTTTTTCTTACTTAAAATATTGTTCTCTCTTTGATACTTTAAGTATCTAACGTAGAATATCTCTAAATGTCACATTTGTTCAATCTATCTGATAGATAGAAAAACTCCTCATCGGGTTGAGGAAATAAAGATTGAAAGAATAAGGAATTAAATCTTTCCTCACATTAGTCGTTTTAATCCTTCTCATAACAGAAAGTAAAAAAGAAAGTACAAAACCTAAAAATTTTAATGAACACACAATTTATGGTAGTGTTACCTGAGAAAAGCACAGGTGACTGTGGTATAATACCCAGAACTTTACGGAGATCTGTCAATCCAAATTTTGCAATGTCATAACCATCGATCAAGATTCTACCTCTTTCCAGTTCCACAATTCGGAACAAAGCGTTGAGCATGCTCGATTTCCCTGCCCCAGTTCTCCCAACTATACCCACCTTGTCACTTGGAGCTATTGCAAAGGACAAACCATGAAGGACTGGGGGAAGTTCAGGTCTATAACGCAAAACGACATCCTCAAATTTGATGGATCCAGAGGATGGCCATCCAGGAGGAGGACGGTTGCTCTCTATAATAGAAGGACCCTCAGAAGGCAAATCTATATAGGTGCCAATCCGCTCAACTGCATTCATACTATTCTCAGCCAGACTTGCAAGTCTCAGTACACCCGTTAATAGACTTGTAATATTTAAAGTGTAACTGAGAAGGAGACCCATTGTAGAAGCAAATGCCTCTTGGTTTTCTGCTCTTCCATTTTGCATCACAGCAAAAGTTGCTGTAAGCCAAATCATGATGCCTCCTAATGTTTCCAGTCGGATTGCAAGCCATCGGTTTGCGCTCATGTTCACAAGAGTGAATCTGATATTGTTATCCATGGATTTCCCATTCACGGCTGCCATCCGGTCGTATGCTTGGTAGGCACGAATAGTTGGTAGACCATTTAATGCTTCTCCAAATTGTGCATACACTGGAGATCTTGTAATGGAATCTAAGCGCTTCACCTCACGAGATGTGCTCTACAAGAGAAAGAAATACAATTAGCAAAAAAAATAATTCTCAGAGACTATTGACATTAACTAATATCCAAGCGAACAACTAGTGAATCTTACTCAAAGCATAGTTGACAAAATATAAGAAACTTTTACGTGTTCATGAAACCTGTGAAGTGAATAACACAAAATTGAACCTTATATTCATTGACAAAGGCACACAAAAACATTCTTTTGCCAAACTGAAAGATACATGACATCCCCTGACCATTTCGATTGAACTCTACTAGACTGTGCTTCTAAGGTCCATTCAAAAGATCTTAACTTTGGCATTGGGGCCATAGCCCAGATTACTTTACTCAAAATCATGTCAAAGGGTGCGAACATGAGAACCATGAAATGCACGTGTAGGATTTCCCAAGAAAATGGACGTACCAGTAATTTAGGGAAACTTTCAAAGGCACGGCCAAGATTGTTTTTCTATAGTGTTTAAAATGATCATAGTTCCACGCAAAAAGGAAATACTACCTCAAGATAAGGTTCTACAAGGATAACACAAACAATAGGTTGATGAAGGGTAACAATATTTGTCTCAATTCTCAACCGCTCAACATTAAACAGACATAATGGACCACAATTTTAGAACAAATTGCGGCCACCAACACTAAACTGTTAAATTGGGACATTTTTCTCTTGGCTTGAAAGATTTTCTGATGGGAGATGGAAACTCGTAGTTACCACCAATTTCTGTTGAAACTGAAAGTCAATCTCCAGTTTCCCATTTATCTAATCATCCAGAATTCTTATTATTCGAGATTTGTCCTCCTCATGGTGCGTGAGATGAAAACTGGCTATGCTTTCAGAAAAGTATAAAAACACAAACAAATAAAATAAGAACTTTTGCATACCTGATAATATAGATAGGCCACATAAAATAGTACTAGAAGTGGCAAAATGGCCCATAAGGACATGGTGCTGACAATTCCTATCAACACAAATGTTGACAAGAGCTGGGAGACTTGGGCCAGAAACATATTCACAAACACGGCAACATTCCGATCTATGTCACCAAGATCCTTGGCAAACCTATTGATAATCCGTCCAAGGGGATTCGTCTGAAAGAAGACCATTGGAGCTCTTAATATAGAGCTAAGCATCGCATCATGCAACTTTCTAGCCGCATAAAGGCTTGAGATGATCAACCAAAACGAATTTGCCAGAGTGACCAAAACCTGGATCCCAAGAAAGTATAATCAGCCTGTGTGATCATATTGCCTTTGCTTCACAATAATTCAAAAAACAACTTGGGCAAGGTCTAAAGAATGGGCAACTAGCATAAGTCATAGAATATGTTCATGGCAAATCTAACGAAAAACTATGAAATCAAGCAACTAACAATCGACTGGAAAACATACTTGACCAAATGATAGAAGTCCATAAATCAGATTGTAAAAACCAGGTCCGTAGCGGTTTGAATTGCTTTCATCTGTCCACTGACTTAACCAGGTGCTACTTGAAACTCTTAGAACTTCTGACAGGACATAGCACGAGAAGAGTATCATAACTACCCATAGGCCTCCCAAAGCATCCTTATACCTGCAAAAAGGAACATCAGGAGTGACAATACAAACGGTCAGTTTCATCATAAGTCCAACTGTCCAAGGGTTTTACAATACTGTCCCTTGACTCCGACATTTCACAATACCAAATTTTGTATAAAGTATAAACACATTTATCCTCTTAACATATGTATATAGCTATCAGTAATTTTTTGTACCTATCACCACATTGGAAAACTAAAAAATAAACGGTCAGTGAATAGTTGAAGGAATTTCTTCCGTTCCCAAATCAACTAAAGAGTCTATGTTAAAACATTGGAATTCCAATAGTTATGGCCAAATTATAAAGGAGAAAGATCAGATGAATAAGAGCATCGATTCTGGGACAGATGGGAAATACCAAACTGTCTTACCTCTTCAAAACATTCAAGCTGACAACACCTGTTTCCCTCTCTTCCTGCTTAATAAGGACAGATTTTCCTTCTTTTTTCGTTTTTCTGTCGGATGCATCTTTATGCAACTCATTAATCACTCCATTAGGAACAGGCTTTGAGGTTTCATGACTGGCATTTTCAACAACTTCCTTCTCTTCCACATATTCTTCCATCTTTCCCGCGTTTTCCATCAGTTTCTGGAAGAACACACCATTATTTGAAAGGTACTCAAAGGTTCCATCCTCTTTAACCATACCTTCATGGACCACAATAATTCTATCGACTTGTGAAAGGAAATGTAACTGGTTCGTGACCAGAACTCTTGTTTTTCCTCTTAATTCCTCTTTAATGCATTTCTCGAAAACCTGCAGGTGCAAACGGGACTGATTAAGAAAAAGAAAAGGTCAAAATTTATAGACACGTCTACCAGATCATGAATACTACATTGATATCTACAGACAGGTCTGCCAGCTTCACGCTTGGACACGCAGGGTGCACGTAAGGGACACCTTAGGAGGTAAAAAAAAAATGCAATTTTAAGAGTTGAGAACGGATCAAAATTGTCGCGGATGCTCAGTTTCTAAATATATATTTAGTGACAATTGTTTTTTGTCATGTTACTATTATTTGGGTATTTGTCCCTAATTTGATGGAAATATTGAAGTAAAAGTTATACAAATTTTCAAAAGGAAATACATGTAACAAAATTCTCAACGTGCACTTGTCCTATTTTTTGTAAAAATGGCATCCCCATGCCATGTTGTGTCTGTGTTATCCCGTATCTATGCTTCAAGTATTGCCATAATAACTAAAATCGCGCAACAAGATTTCCGTGTGTACATTTTTCAAACAAATAGTGCATATAAGTCAAACGCTCTGTGCAGGTTGACAAACATACTACATATGTTGCATAGAATTGGATTATGATGGCATCTTGCATTGAAGGACATATGGCTGTTAATTATGGCCCATGAGGAGGCCCTCTCTCCTTAGGTAATTACCCAGGCAAAAGCATCTCTCTCGCAACATAAAAGCATATTACAAGTTACAACGTTACTGCTGAATCTCTATTACTGCTGAGTCAACAATTTTTCCAAAGCTTAAGCGGTTAAGAAACGGGCCAAAACAATGGATATGAAGTTATCCAACACAATTCTGACGCCCAACCCCATTTTGCATGTGGAAATGCATACATCCATAGTGCAAAACATATGCAAAAGGGAGAAGCAGAATGGAAACAGAGAGACTTGAATCCAAGACCTCCCAGAAACCTCTGAGAAACATAAGCTCTGACACCATGCTAGGTCCCCAATTGCAAAATGCTCAAGCTGTTAGGGAATGGGCCCAACACTGTGTCAAGCTATCCAATAATTGCTACATCATTTATAACTAAAGTAATTACCTGTCGACCCACGTGAGCATCTAAAGCACTTAAAGGATCATCAAATATGTAAACATCTGAATTGGAATATACAGCTCTTGCCATGGATACACGCTGCTTTTGACCTCCACTAATGTTAACCCCTCTTTCACCAATTTCAGTAAGATCACCTCCCTAGTAAATAAGCCATATCAGGCACATAAAACATTACTACACAAAGAACTTATAATTATAAATAACAATAAAAGACCCTTGAGCCTTTATAAGAAATATCAAGAAAATAATACTCAAGTCCTCCGTACTCACAGGTAGCAATTCAAGGTCATGCTGCAATGCAGTCACATCTATTGTCCTCTCATATCTTGCAGGCTGAAATACCGACCCGAATAAGATGTTCTCACGTACCTGAAATGTGAAATGAAAGCCACTGTTACAGTTCACAAGCACCTCAATACCAGGTGGATAGCATACTCACTAAATTCCGTGCATTGTTGCACGACTCATGAATCGTGTTGATGAAAAAGTTAATCATGAATCGTAAGACTCAAAAAATTGGCTATAATTTATAATATGTAGTTTTACATCTGTATATCCATATACAGATACTCATAAACTGCACAAAATAATATCACTATAACTATACTGGACATTGTATAAGCATATAGTAGGATAAAAATCAAAATACCTAATTGATTTCTCGTTTTCCCTCTCATTTTATCATTCAAGCAATTGAAACAAAACAAAATTGTAGTAAACTGTACCCAGTGCTGTTAAAATTCTACGATATGCGATACTATCGTATGATTTGATATGCTTAGAGGCAAAATCAGATCTCATCTCTAAATGTACCTTATGTTAAGTAAATCTCACGCTACAACCCGTATTTTACGATTCAGTACCTTTAAAGGTAATACACAATTAAACATTCACAAGATACCAACATGACCCATGGTGTGATACACAATACTGTTTTTCATAAGAACATGTTATATAAATGAAGATGTGATATTTGTATCATCAAAGTTCTTGTTCAATAGGTGCAGTAAATGATGTATTTCATATTGGGTGTGACTATATTTTTAAATTTCATTTACACTATTCAACATACCTTGCAATGCACGGAGCGTATCCCAAACGAAACATAGAATGAAAAAAAAGATACATGATATGTATCCTGTTTTGACAACTCTGATTGTATCAAATTTGCAAGAATTGTAGGGAATCAGAAAATTATTCCCGTATTTCTGATTTAACAGCAAGACCCGTCCCGAATCGTGAATCACATAATTCTGACAACCATTGCGTGATACTAACCATGTTGATATTAGTATTTAATCTATTTATCACTTGTCTCTGCTTCGCACCATCAAGAACTGTGAGATACATAATAAATTGAAGTGGTACTAAAAAGGTGAATATTTAGCTCAGTCCAAAACAAGCATGTTATTACTTACTGTTGCATTGAAAATCCATGAAACCTGTGGGACATAGGCGACTGTTCCTCTCATCACAACGCTTGAATCAGTTACTGGAGGCAGCTCTCCAAGCATTGCCGATACTAGTGAGGTCTTACCTTCTCCCGTACTGCCAACAATTGCTACCAAGCTACCCGTTGTGATATCCAAATTAATATTAGACAATGTGGGCTTCTCTGCCTGAAATTAAACCACATGGTAAATACTCTGTAGCTTTTCAGGAAACAAAATATTGAATGATTATAAATAGATCTAATAAAACTATGAAGCAGGATTTGGAAGTTCAGAGGACTCCAATTCACCTAATACCAAGGAGACACAGCCACTTGCAACATTAAATCATGCATAATATAGTAAATGCCATTTTTTAAGATCTCCATGGTTGAGAGATACGCATTGACATATCGTACTCCTTAACCAAGAAGAACTAGCACAACAAGGGTCTACATAAATGTAATAACAAACCACTAAAGCAATTTTCGGATGCTTTAACTTAAAAGTTATCAACATATAACTTGTCAAAGGCATATACCTGGTATATATATAGAGGCAACTCGAACAAATGTGAGTATATACTTCAATGGTAGAAATAAGGATATAACATATGTATCTATATGTATATGTGTAGGTGGTAAAAATAAGAATATAACAGATTGAGAAAAAGAAATACCAGGAGTTTCGTAAGTAAAAAAAAGTGATTTTCACAACATTTTTTAAAATTCAACTAATCACTAAAACAACCTTTCAAAGGCATATATAACTGATAAACGCATACGCAGATATACACCTCAGTATAATATCAAAAAAGCACATAAGGATATAACATATGTATCTATATGTATATACGTCGTTGATAGAAACAAGGATATAACAGATTGAGAAAAAGAAAAACCAAGAGTCATGTAAGTGACAAAGTGACCTTCACAACATTTTTTAAAATTCAACTAATCAATAAAAAAACCTGTCAATGTCATATATACCTGATAAACATATACGCAGATATACACTCCTGTATAATTATCAAAAAAGAATATATTTATATCAATGGGAAGAAACAACTTCGTAAGGTTGACCTTGGAATCCCAAGAGAAGAATCCATCTTTGATTGAGATGGCAGGGAGTCCTTGTTCAAGGGGTGGATTTGGTAGAAGCATTCTCTCTTCAGATAGGAGAAGTTCCTCCAAACGCTTTAATGATACATTTGCATTTACTACCTGTCAAAGTTCATTACAACATCAGAAGCTCAACAAAATGGAATCGCTTTATGTAAGTGTAATTCTTGTCTTTAAGAAGATGTCAAGTTAACCAATAAAGTGAGCACAAAGGTAAACTACATTAGATAAAAGGGAAGCCCAAATAAACCTGCCAATTCCAAAAAACACAATAGAACTTTCTCAAATTGAAATTCACCCATTAAAGGCATGTACAACTTGCATATGCAACTCTCATTACTTCCTAAAAGTCGCATCTATATCCAAAAGAAATGCATATGAAAAAGCTTGTTAAGTTACAGCTAGTCAGCTACTAATGAAAATCGGTATCGGCAATTTAAACCTCAGTGAACAGAAAACAAGAAACCGGAAACCGGAAACAACATGAGGAAAAAGCAGAACAAATTTGCTGAAACCCAAAATGTAGTCAAGAAAGTAGTCTATGTTTCAGTTTACAACATCTGAATCTCAAAGGTGCTGAGTGTACAAGGAGCCTCCAGTATAGTTTGCATTTTTTTGGACAAAGAGTTAGGGACTCAAGAGACTGAACTTTTTTGAAGACCAAAAAAAGAAAAAGAAAAGGAAAAAGAAGAAGAAGAGGAAGATCAAAGATTTTTTGTTGCAAGCATTAACTAGCTGAAGTGTGTCCACATTTGATTGCAAAAAAGATTTTAGAAAACAACTGCACTGTTGTTGCGAAACATAAATACTACTAGTGAATGCCTGTACCCGTGCCTGAAGGTACTTGATCGAAAATTAAAATTTTTGTCAAAAGACACTCTATAATAATTTTAAAATATTTACACTAAGCTAACCAATCTGTTATAAGTTTTTTAGATCCATGCCTAAAGGCACAGCGCAAAACGTTGAGAACACATTTTAAATTGAATTATAATTTTCTACTACTATCCAAGAAGTGATTTTCTCATGTAATCTTCAAACATGATCTATACATCGAATCAATATAATTAAAAAATTATAAAAAAGTACATTCATTTACAACAATCAATGAATAGAAAGTTCAAACATTACGTGCTACATTCAACTATTTTATACAACAACTTATCTTGCATTTTCTATCTCTTTAGCAATGTGAGATTGAAACTTGTCCCAATAACACTTTCTCGTTTTAGTTCTATACATTTGATCAAATTTTAGACTTCATCTCAACTATTTAAATATACAAAAGTTAGTATGTGATGAGACGTTTTCAAAACACCCCCTTGTATTGTTATAAGCAAGTTGTGCAAAAAACTGCTTCTTTTTTCCGGTTCCACGACAACTTGGGCAAAATAGGGTTCTAAAAAAGGCCGGCATGATGGTAGTAGAGTATTCCTCAATACAAGGGGAGCCGGCCATCTACTGGACAAAGGAGGAAATCTGTCATGTATGCATAAAATATGCACGCGAATGGAATACGAACAAAAACTGCATGGGTAAGAATTACATACGTGGAGATTATGTTTACATGCATGTTTTTTATTTACTTCTTCTTTCCATTGTTAGAAATACCGGTTATTATTGGAATATTTATGATTATTTTCTTGAATTAGGAAAACACTTAAGTTTGATTTGGCTTAACTTAACTAAATTATTTGTTGTCTTTATTCAATTTTTATTTTTTTTCATTTGTTATTTTTGTATCAATTTTTTACGGTTCATTGCTTAGTTTCGATGAAAGAGATCTAAAAAATATAAAATTATATTCAAAAGTTAAAAAAAATTAATAAAAATAAAAAATAAATCCAAACAAATAGTTTTTTGACTTATTTTTTATCTTTTTTAATTTTTTAAAATTTTGAACATATTAAATATTAAATATTAAATATTAAATATTAAACTAAAAGAATGGATACTACACTTGAACTTAGTCAAAAGACCAATAAGTGTGTGAACTGTTTTGTCTTGACCCATCTATTTTATGCACCAATTTATCTTACATTTTTTTATCTCTTTAGTATTGTGAGATTGAAACTTTGTCTCCAATAACACTTGTTCTAATCCTATCCATTGGATCAAATTTTAGACTTCATCTCAACTATTAAAATCTACAAAAAGTTAGTCTGTGAGTAGATATTTTCAAAAGATCCCCTTGTATTGTTATATAGATGTTCTAATAGTGATCCCCTTCTTAGTGTAGCCCGACATACACCGCTAGAACTAACAAGGGTTAAATAAACCATTGTCCTGGAAACCTTAGGTTGTTAGGAGATGGATTATTAAGCTCCCACACCTTCCCATGAAACTCCCACTTGCATGTGGAGAAGCAGTGAGGCAAATATAAAGCAGTGCAAAACAGTAACAAAAAATGGTGGAACAATAGAAAACGAAGATATATGAACCCATTACCTCTCAAAGACAGAAGGTATGATACCATCTTAAAAGATCATTTGCCCCAAAATCTTACACAATGAGGGAATGGGCTAAGAAACGCATATGTTGCTCTCGTGGCAGTAACAATGACAAAGACAACAAAATAAAGTGGTCCAATGGAAAAACTCATATATCCCCAGTTCCCCACAACAACAGATATGACGCACAAGAAATTTCAGGTGGGATGAATGTTCCTGTCTAAAACAATATAAAGAAGAAGAAGAAAGCACCTGAGTTATTATGTTGGGAAGCATGAATAGTGGAAAGCGTAGCACCGCAAACAAAGAAAGTGATGTAAATGCCCTTGCAGGTGTCAGATCTCCTCCAAGCAAAGTGAACAGCCCGAATGAAATCACAATCACAATAACTGGAATGCTGTTTAGTACAAAACTGTTGCACTGCAAATAAAAGGATGCAGTAATTATCAAACCAACCTCCCCAAATAAGGTCATTTTTGAAAAGTCACAGAGTTTAAAAGGCATTAATAAATGCATTTCACTTCATCTTTTTTTTGCACAATTCTTCTAACATCCTGTAATAATTTAAAATTCCTCCAATATTTCCATATGAGAGGCAAGAAAGGATGACTTTTTTTTTGAGGTCGCTAAACACTTGCCATAATCCTAATCATTGGTTCAATTTATTATCTCGATGGACCTCACAAATTGCGCACCTTTTGTCATAATCTTAGTTGCTCAAAGTGGGAGTGGGTGCAGAAGTGAGGGCAGAAGCTAGAGGATATAGAAGAACCCGAGGGTGGAAGCATCTATAGGAGCGCGTGTGTATATATATGCATATATATATGTATCTATCTGCATATTTTGACGTTTACAGATACTTCAAAAATTTAATTGTTCTGTTAATCCTAGTAAATGAGTTAATTTGTAATTCATGTCAACTGTGAACTTTATTTTAGTGAACATAAATATGTCATGTTTACGCTAAAACTTGAATGAATTTGAGTTAATATTCTTGAGGTTTCTTATACTTCATCTTTTTCTTGCTTGGTATCTTTTCTTTTGTTTTGCTTTGGAGATTCATATTTTTGTGAGTGATTCTATCCTAGTTGGGAGAGGGCTCCTATCTCGATGGGAGCAAGATCCCGAGAAGAGTCTGACTTGGGAGCGCGGGAGCAAGGTTCTGAGGTAAATTCGCCATCTGAAGAGAAGGATCCTGCTACTAAGGTCATAACCATGCTGATTCAATAACAAAATTCATGTCAGAGATGTTGTCCCTGAAACAAAAGGACAATGAATTTGGATCCGGAAGCTCGTAGAGTATGTATCTGCATGTAATGCAGAACACATACTGTATCTGGTGATACTAATACTAGTGGTCCAGTGGAGCTTGCACGCCTCTCCATATAAACTGTAGGGTGAATAATAGCACAGAAAATTGTATAACAGCATGTGCAAAATCCTTCTAAAAAACTTTGAAGTTAACCTAGCATATCACTCTTCGGCACTGGGAAAAGAATATGAAAATGTTCACTGATTACAGAGAACTCAACTTAACCCCATAATTTATTGTAAAAAAGTACTTTTAAATGCCAAAATTTTTATTAAATAAATATATAACAGATTGCTTAGATTTATATTACAATTTCTATTGTTAAATTTATATGCAAAACCTATTAAGACTATATACAAATACCATGCAAAAAGATAATCTGTGCAGCCATACCGCTCCTAGTAGTTGCGCTTTTCTGAACCATGTGAGCTCGTCAGTCCGAATGGTTTGAACTTTGGATTGGAAACTATTCTCCCACGCATAACATCTGAAGCAATGGTTAAACAGAAGGTCAAAATGAATATTCAAGTTCCTAATGGTGAACAAGTCTCGAGACCAAACATTCAATCAATGAACTTTACTTCACAGTATCCATTGCTGCCAAAATTTCATTCATGAGGCCAATTCTCTTGTCGGTACGTTGCAATCCTTCCTTGGACAATTTCTGCATTTTGCTGATCACGAATGTCTGCCCACATATCCAAAGTTAGAGACATCTATAATAATGATAACATTGGATAACTCCATGGGATGAAGCACGAGTTGAAATACTTTGAAGCTATGAAAAGCGTTCTTATATCAGGGCAAATTCATTCAAAATCACAATTTCTTCACAACTGGGATTACTCACTACTTCATGAAAAGAACTCCAGAAGAGAATTCAAACTTAAAACAAAGGAAACACTTGTTCACTGCATGCATGAACAAAAGAAATGCCACAAGGCCTGTTACCTCCAAGATACAAAACGAAACTAAACTGAGACAGAAGAATGTCAAAATTTATCAAAATTTGTTAAACTTTCTGAGTAAACCACTTGGTAAAAAATCAGGATAAACACAACCGGGTTATCAGATTCTGCAATTGAATAACTAATTTTTTGTAGCCAAGAAATAGAACCCTTGGTAATATCAAAGAAATAATTAACTTAAACTGTAACCTGTTGTTATCCCATTGGAATTCCATGTAAGCTATGAAATTTCCTTAGTCCTGTGTCTGCATCGAGTTATACCATGGTATTGCTTAGACTCACTCAATCTTCCATTGCTAAAGGGTTTTTATCCACTCTGTTATAAGTTATCTTCATAAGGCTCTTTCGCTGAAAATAGTCAACACGTCTCTTTCTCTCTATAGTTATCGTGACCAATGTGGGGCATTATTCACTACAAGCTATGGCAGGTCTTCTGATTGCTATAAAGATCCTATCTTAAGGGCACTTCCACCAATTACATTATGTTCTAGAAAGAACCAAGTTCATACATCAAGCAATACATCAGTTCCCACATTATTCATACTAGTCATCTTTCTACAAGTTGAGCTCTAACTTTTTGCCCTTCTGGAGTTTGACAAGAATGACTTCCGAAACATCTCCAAAAGCCTGTAAGTTTTGTAGATTAAATTGCTAGCTTAAACAAAACTTGTCAGTAGCAAAAAAAAAAAAATGGTTTCACATTTTACAATGAGATGCTACAATGGGCTCACAACCACAAAAGAAGTAAAGAAGAAATGTTGCACAGTATTTTTCCAAGGGCGATAAGAGAGTGAGAGAGACCCTTATACCTGCACAGGGAACATAAGGACTAGCATTAGTGCCCCAAGAAGTGAAGCAACACCCAGCTGCTGATAAAGTAGAACCATTGCGATGACAATACGAAAAGGAGCTGACCATAAAGTGTGAAGTGATTGGCATATTTGCTGTAGAAAGAAAAGAAAGATCCATCAATAAAGCTGACGAGTGAACTTTTGCATATATGTGACCCGGTTGAAGTAATGCAGAGATACACCAGATCAAGATAGACCACTCCAATCAAACATGTGATATTTGGTTGGGAAATATTTACCGTTACATTTCTTAGAATGTTACATTTGTTATTTCCTCCTTAATCTTGTCTTAGTGCTGGCCAGGGAATTTTGTTATTACTACCAAAAAACCTAGTGAGTGAAGGGGCTAAGGAAGCTCCTTAGTCATTACCCTAACTCTTGTTCTCTCTTTCCTCGGTATCTCTCGTTCATGTTTCAAAACCTGCTCACATCTTTTGTAATCAAACTACATTATTGACTCCATGTTAGACTATTGACAAAGGGAAGAGAGAGAAATCCTCAATTAATATCTCTCCATACCAGTGTACACAACTTAAATTTGACATAAGCCTGAGGAAGATCTACTCAAATGTGAGAATGGGGGCATAAAATGGCTGCCGAGATTCACACTTCCATGCTTAGCAGCCAACACATTGACCATCGTACCAAGCAACAATCTGAGAGAAAAGAGGTTACAAATAACATGTTCATGATGTATCCCTGCACTCTCTACTGTAAATCCGCTAGAAAACTTTAGTCATCATGTCCTTCAACTTTGAAAAGATAACATCAATTTCCTAAACTAGAACAATTATGAACTGAATGAATAGTTATTCTAAAGCAGGAATCTTATAGCAATATTATTTCATTTCAATTTTTTGACAAAAAGAAGAAAATTTCTACCATGATAGTAATATTTATTCCGTTTTATTTCCAACTTAGAAATGAGAAGATAATAAATTAAAACCCCTTATTAAGAATTAATGTCAAAGGTCCCACTCAGTTTGCACAAAATTAAGTTCACCTATGACCTTGCCAGTGCTTCAGTAACGCAGATAGACTAATGCACATCCAAGGAGACGAAGTGCATATATCCAGTTCAATGGGTTCTTTAAAATTGCACAAGCAGTTTAGTTGCCATGCCACTGGTAAAATGTATAGATCGGACAAGGAGCATCGCTAAGATCCAGCAAAGAGATAATAACAACATTTGTACAGCACATTAGATATGCATACTCATGGTGATAGAAATAGTGTTAGAAACTTGCCTGCAGTGCCTCAGCATCTGTTGTCATCAAGTTGGTTATTTTCCCAGTTGCAAACTTTTTGCGACTCTCATGGGTTAACCTTAAAGACTTGCGGAATACAGCAGCAATCTACAAACAAACAGAGTTTCAAGTGTAAATGTCAACATTATGAGCAATTTTAATGTATTCATGGAATCCAGGAAGAATTAGGTATGAATAACAAAGAGAAAATTAGCAGAATAGCTAGCCTAGGAAAACATCAGAAAATTTGTTAATACAACTGAACAACATTCGGAAAACCTACTTTTCTAATTTGGCAATACAACTGAAACCTGAACTCACCCAACTATTTAGGCCTTAACATGTTACCTCCCGCCATTCCCACCTCCTCAAGAAGAACAAAAATGAAAACCTTGTACATAATTAGATCGTACAGTACGAGAATCAGAAACGGGAGAGAAGAAGCAAAGCCAAGTGAAGAAGAAAAGAATGACGAGAGGCAGAGAGAGAAGGTCTAGGCTTAAAAATGAGTTCCCTCCCCTCGAGGTTGAGAATGTGTTTGTGTCAGTTTGATACATCATTACAAAGATACCCCACCATCAAATCAAGAAACTGCTATTTGGACAGAAAGTCGTCCTAAACTGACTGATGTGGCAGCTTGAATTGGGCAATGATACTCTGACCAAAAAATTTGGCCAGAAAATCATTTCCTGAATAAGCATAGAATAATAACACTTTCCCACCTACAAAGCACGGACTCATCTACTGGAGTCCAGACATGCCCAAATATGGGTCCGATTTTGTTAATACTTTTCTAATCGAATACATTGGGGACACATTAGGCTGCAATTTTAAGAAGTTGGGAGTTGGGTTAAAATTGCATGGATGCTTAGTTCTTGAAGACTGACATGATACTTGGTGATTTTGTTGTTCTTCTACCGTCATAATGTTATTATTATTTGTCTTTGAGGCTTAATTTGTCGGAAATAAATTTTTTGTTATGAATCTATAACATGTGCCTTCATTTTGCACAATTTAATATGTAACGTGTCTGTGTGGTTATTTTTTGAATATATTGTGTCCATGTTCGTGCTTTCCACCATTCCTTAAGCTGGAGATATAGACCAAACTTCCCCGGCTTGAAGGACAACCACTCAAATGAAGGGACAAGCAAAGAGAAAATATCACCCAGCTGATCATTTATCTGAGGGAAATTGAGTGACCATCTGTTTCCTCACGATTAGATTCTTAAGAATGTGACGTCAACCTCTACATATTCGGTGTGCAGACAATCGAAGGGCCTGCTAAAACAGTCCGATGCAAACCGACAAAGTTCGCATTCTTCCGTTTTCTTTTGTTAGATAAATTATAATTGATCTCGCTTATTTTGCCGAACTTACAGTAACTTCACTGAGTGAAATTCGTTTTGTTTTCTTGGGTTCAGCGAACAAAGAACGGACCTTATTGTAAGTTCAAAGAGGGGAAATTGTGAAGCTAATTAAGTCACTGAACCTTAACGCTAAGTCCCATACCCATTCGCCCATGGTTGGTTTCATTTAATTTCTCGGTCAGAAGCGGATGAATTTGATTTCAAAACTTCGAGTTATGGACAGCTGCCAATTTCAAAGACACCGGACCAGCACTAGCCGACCTGACAAATCATGAGTATTTGTTTAATAGTATCAGCACGTGTATCTCCTTATCTCTAACCCTTATCAGTTTCTAATGTTGTCAGAACACTTTCACTCAAATCTTTCAGCCCCATCTCTAATAAATCAACATTCTCTCTCATCTCATTCTACATTCAAAGAAACACGAAATCTAGCTCTCCATATTTGAACGAAGTTTGCTATGTAATGCTCAAAACAAAGAGATTGAATAGGGCTGTCATGGCAAATATGTACTGTAGGCACACCCTCTTTCTCCTCTCAGTTGAACCAATACTGATCAAATCCTAGCCCTCTCCACGTCTCTCTCTCTCTCTCTCTCTCTCTCTCTCTCTATATATATATATATATATATATATATTCATCTATCTATTTTACCTTTTTATTATGTCCATTTCTGTCCTTCTCTACCAAGAATATATAGATGCCTGTGTTTCTAAAACCTCAATTGGACTATCTTCTTCTCTGAGGTGAAATCCTAGCCCTAATTTTGAGACCAAAATCAAATCAGCTCCATAAACTCCATCTGACTGAACCAACTGTCCATCTGAAAGATTTCTCCCAGTTGGTTCTGGACACTCCTGTGGTCAGCAGCGGGTGTGCAAAATTGAAACCCAACACATTCAGGTCGCACAACATGTCAAGGGCAAATCCAACCCGGGCTGAATTTCCGGTGCCGGAAGAGCAAGATGGGATACAAGGGTAGTTTCAGAGTCCGAGATGTAGGCCACCTTCCGTAAAGAAAGACCTGTATCTCCAACAAAGCCGACCCTTGATGTGATCTCTTGTCCATCTCCTATAGCAGCAGAAGATTCATCCACTGTACCAGTATCTTTCACAGTACAAAACTCCGCTCCTCATACGGACATCTTTGCAAAGACTCCTTCACAAAGAATCTGCTAACCACCATACCTATGGTTCTGCCAGATTTCTAAGAGGAAGAAGAAAATGAAATAAGAACA
>JABCMJ010024659.1:0-13140 GCA_014822125.1 Arbutus unedo | reverse complement strand
ATCTTCTGTTTGATGAAGATATCTCAATATAAAATAGAAATAATTACCAAAAAATGTTATTCACCAAAAGAAATCATGAAAAGATGCTATTTTAAAATTTACCTACAAACATGGTAAGACCATCTCCAACCCAACTAGCTATATGCATCATTTTAGCAATAATAGTTAATCCAAGTGTTTTTTTAACTTCCAACCCACTCTTTATTAGAGCAAGTGCAACAGTCTAGGTAAATTGAGTTTTCTAGCTATTTTGGATAGCTAAAGTGAAAAAAGAGGACTCCAACAATCTCAATAAAGACTAGGTAAAATAATTTTTACTACAGTGCATAGCTTTATTTGGCTAGTCACTGTTCATGAGTAATAGATTATTTTATTGATATATGTAAGCAAAGGACAATTAAAGCTCCATATATTTTATGAATATTTTACTATTCATAGTTGCAAGGACAATGAAAAAATAGTATTTTAAGGAAAAATAGGTAAAATAGAGAGTGTTGGTGGAATTTTGAAAGAAATAATATATAGCTAAACTAAAATTATGTACTGTTTAGTAGGAAAAATAACTATGGTCTGTTGCACTTGCTCTTAGGCTAGTCATTTTGACACAAACCAATTTTACTAGCTACATGTAGTGAATTGATTCTCACAAGCCAAATCTCAAAATTAGTATTTTTTATTTTTTATTCACATTTTATCTCCAACACTTCTCTTTAATTGATTTTGTATTTTATTAACAAGATTTTTTTTTCATTCTTCTAATAAAATATTAATTATTATAGGTGTAGAAAATTTTAGACAATTTGTATATGTTTATGAGGCGATAGGATATTAATTATAAACAATTTATCAAAATAGTTTTTTGAAATTTTTTTCAATAATTTGTTTGCAAGAGTTCAATAATTTATAAAAGAAATAAGTACAGAAAATTATTAAGAGCTATTCTACGGACAAATATAACAATGGACAAAGCTAATTTTCAATAAATTCGTATATTTTGACAAATTCTTTTTCATTATTGATTAAGTTAAATTGGATGGATAAAAAATAGAGAGTACGATTAGAATATATTCATAAAAAAGTAAGTAGACAAAATAGTGAGTGTTCTTTTTTTTTTTTTTTTTACTTTTAGCTAGGTAAAATGAAGAGTATGGAATCCTAATGTAAATGACATGGTGGGTTAGTTTTGGATTATACATGCATCTTTGAACTTATTTCTCACTATTTTTTCCTCTACTTTTTTTCACTCCTAGCACTCCCAACTCTCTCACAACGTTGCAATTGCCACCATTACCACTCTCTCTGCTCAAGTACGTATCGTTCCTCCTCCAAACATCCTCTCGCATTCTCTCTGTCTCTATCTCTCTCCCTCTTCCTGGTTCGGTGGTGATTGGAGACACATGATCTATCTCTCGCTCGATCTATCTCGTTGTACCCCATGAGTTGTTCATTTTGATTTTTCGAAATGTAGCAAGTTTCTTGATCATTTTGTGACCAGTGTTGTTTTGGTAAAATGATTCCATTGTCATTTTGTCTCTGCCTCATTAGTATAAATTGACTTGCTCCTACTACAAAAAATACTTGCTCCAGCATACTAATTAACTTGCTCCTGGGTTGTTTGGCACCGTTAATGTATTTGGACTACCACCAGATGGGTATTGAACTTGGTCCTTTATGTAGATGGGCTTGCTACTCAATATAATGGGACTTGATCCCTGAGATTATGTAAGCATGCAAGATTTGAACAGGGTCGTTAGTGAGACTAGGACCTGGTGGGCGGCTAATGCACCAACCACCTCTCAAGGTGTCTACTTGAGCATGCAAGATTTGCACAGGGTTGTTAGCGAGACTAGCACCCGGTGGGCGGCTGACTTGCTTAGTGTAAAGAGAGTTGGTCCGTAAAATTAATTGACTTGACTTGCATTATAGAGGTCTTGATGGAAACTTGGCTATAAGATTAGTTGACTTGACTTGCATTATCAAGGCCTTGATGGAAATTTGGCTCACAAGTAGGTTGTCTCAAAAATTCAAAGAACGATAAAGGACAGCTCGAGCCACCAACGACACCACTCGAGTGTCGTACTTGAGCGTGCAATATTTGCACATAATAGGTAACGAGACTAGTGCCTGGTGGGTGATGGATTTGCTCCTTAGTATAAGAGAGTTGCTCCTGAGATTAATTGACTTGACTTGCACCATGAAAATCTTTTTGGAAATCAACATCTAGTACGATATGAAACAAGACGTATATATGTTGTATACATTCTATGGCTACTGATATCACAACAATCTACTCAACAACATAAATTCCGTTGCTACAAAACTCTAAACCATGAAATATTTTACCTCCACAGATTCTACTAAATTTAGAGTACGGATGCGGCCAAACATCACACGTACGGGTTTGTCTGATAATGTAGGCTGTTTATGATGTGTTTTCCATGTGATGGAGGATGGATCGGAGGATGAACGGAGTAAAAGAGGAGAGAGCAAAACGAAACAATAACTTTCGGCGAATGCTTTCTCGCATTTGGAGGAAGGAGGAGAAGGGTTGGAGACGTCATCTCAGTTAACCCAAAGGTTACTATGATCACAAATGGGTATAGTCACCATATTTTGGATATTACTTTTCTGGAGACCATGTTTCCATTATATCATAACATGGGACTAACTTTGTTGTGATTTCTTTTGGTGAATACTATTTTTTAATAATTTTTCCTATAAATACTAACTCATAAAAACATGCCTACCAACATGTCTCACAAAATATCTTCTGGTAATTATTCCAAAGCATCTCTTCTGCCCCCACCTTGGATTGTGAGAAAACCTAATTAGGTAATTATTAGTTAGTGGTACGATAAACTTAATTATTATTAGCTCCATTATATTTGCAGGGTTGATATCAATATCATATCCATCAACTCTCCCTCCTCCCAACTATAAGTTTATGCTTCTCATGGTTATTATTTTTCATGGCCATTTTAGATGTGCTTATGCTTAGTATTTTGTTTTCCTTTTACAGAAATTTCTTAAAAAAATTAGGAATGAAAGAAAAAAGCTTGACATGAAGAGAGCTCACGTAATATTTTCCCCCCATCTTGTGATATGACAACGAATTGTGTAGAAATTTGAGCACATAAAGTAAAAAGTAAAGAAAACAAATAAACTAAAAGGCAGGTTTTTGCAGATTTTTTTTTTCTTTTTGACTCTCTTGATAAATCACAAAATCAACCGGCCAAACACAGCTTTAAGAAAATAATAGGTTACTATAACCAAACAAACATGGGAAGAAAATAATAGAGATTAGGCTTGTTTATTTCTTATGATCAACAAATTCCATTACCATCACTATAACGTAATCAAAGCAGTTACCAATAAGCTAAAACTGAGATATATCAAACTCTCTGCATCTCCACTTTCCCCTGTTCCTCCTCTAAGATGGAAATGGCGGAATACTCTGTTCATTCCTAAAGAAATTCTCTGGATCAACCACGGTCTTCACTTTCACCAACCTATCAAAATTACCCAAGAAATACTTGTCCCCATAAACTTTTCCTTCATCATAACTACTCTTCCCATTCTGACTGGTACCAATATCAAGATCCCTATAGTTCAAATATGCACCCCTTGGGGATTTTGAAACAAAAGGAGTCATGTAGCTATACAGCCTTCTGGTCTGACTTATGTAATTCTTATCTGCATCAATTCCTTCCTCATTCCAATTCACGGAGTACTGCATCTTGAATATGTTCCCTGCCCTGTGAGGGAATGGCGTTTCAGACGCACTGATTTCGCTCATTTTCCCTCCATATGGGTTGAAAACAAATCCTGTTTTTCCAACTTCAATCATCTTCTTCCAGATCCACTCCAACCCGTCTTTGGAGATTGGATTCTGCACATAATCCGATTTCCTTTTCCCAAAACTCACAGAATCCGGAGTTCTATTAAGCAAGACATCTGGCGAAGTGCCATTGTCGAAATTTGCCCAGTAAAGCACAGATTCAATCCAACTCATTTCCATACATTCCTCTTTTTTCAAACCCAATTCAGGAAATCCGTTTCCCATCACTTCCATAAGTTTCTGGGAATCACCCAAAAATTCAGCAATAAATGACGCTCTAATTGTCCTGCTTTTATTAACAGTAACTGGTTGCAAAAGAAGCCTTATGAACAAACCATCATCAATCTTATCTGCAACATATTGCCACCTATGAACAATCTCCGTAGCATTTTGTGGCAGCGTCCTTTCGACACGGAAAACCGTCACGATTTCCGGCACCGGAACTAGCCCAATTTTGTAAGACAGCACCACCCCAAAACTAGCGCCGCCGCCGCCTCTAATCGCCCAAAACAAATCTTCCCCCATTGATTTCCTATCCAAAAGTCTACCCTTCACATCGACGATTTGCGCGTCGACCACGTGATCCACCGACAGCCCGTACTTCCGCAGCATGTTTCCGTAACCGCCGCCGCTGAAATGGCCTCCGACGCCGACTGTCGGGCAAACCCCCGCCGGAAAACCGAGTGTTTTGCTCACTGCTGCTATTTTGTAGTATAGTTCACCGAGGGTGGCCCCCGCTTGGACCCACGCGGTTTGGGTTTGCGTATCGATAGAGATGGTCCGGAGATTGAACATATCGAGGATTATGAAGGGTTGGTCGGAGACATACGAGATGCCGTCGTAGTCGTGGCCACCACTGCGGATTTTGAGTTGGATTCCGATCGATTTGGCGCAGAGGACGGCTGCCTGAACTTGGGTTTCGGATTTTGGGGTGACGATGAGGACCGGTTTAGTGGTGGTGGACCGGTTAAACCGACGGTTTCTGACGTAGGCGTCGAGGACGGTTGTGAAGGAGGAGTTGTTTGGACTGTAGAGTATTGATGAGATTTGTGATGATTGGCTTGATTTGGTTGAGAGACATTGGAGGAATGTTTCATAGGATGATGAATCTGAGTTTACCAATGAGACCAGAAAAATGATAAACAAAAGAAAGGTGAAGGATTTGTCCATATCGATGTGTTGCTTTGTTTTGGGGATGAGAATAAAATTAGGAGACTCTGGTTGGTTATATACAGGAAGAAAGAAAACTCATCATGGAAATTTCTTGAGATTCGTCTTTAGGGATGTAATTGAAAGCTCAAAACCAGTACCTTGAATTTTCCAAAGCGTTTTATTAACGTTTGACTGGAAAATGGAATATTTACAGCAAGAAATGCAGTTAAATCCGGTGGACAAGAAGTTTCCTAAACGTCATAAATGGTTTGACTAGAAGAAGAAAAAAACAAAACAGCAATCAAAATATGAAAACACCGGAAATGACACAATACACGTATTTATTTCGATTTGTGTAATATATTATATACATCTCATTAAATTGTTTTGCCTTTCAAGAAAATTCTTCGCATTTGTATAGAGAAATTCATGATATTGGCTAAGAAATTCATACATCGAGCTAAATTTTTATAATATTATAAATTCAAATTGATATTTTGAAATTTATGAATAAATGTTATAAAACGTTTTACAAAATTTATGAATTGACGTTTTGTGAGTTTTCATACCAAATCTTGTAAATTCAAAGTAATACAAATATGACCGTATAGTGTATAACTTTTTCAAAAAGATAAGAGTCAGAGGAAGGCACAAGGGCATCATCTCATCTTGTTATGCAGCCAAAGTTTTGAATGTTATATCGGTTTCAATATCGGTTTTTTTATTGGTACGGTATTTATCGGTGTCGGTCATATATCGGGTAACGTATCGAATTTACCGCAACTATTAATATATATATATATATATAAATTAAAATTAACTATTTTTTCTTAACTATCAATATATATAAATTGGTACTGACTGATATTAGCTGATACGGCCAATAGCTCACCGGTACGGGTCTATATTTAGAACGATATAGTATTAGACGTATTTGGTACTCGTTTTACGCCAAAACAATACATACCGTAGTACAATATAGTATTGATACTCTTTCAAGAAAAATTATTCACTTGCTTAGGATAAAGCCACTTGGAAATCAGACCCTTTACCATCATATTAATATTTAGTTCATATAAGATATATAGATCACAAAGGGTTTTAATGTTTGAGAGGAAAATTCAACAGGGAAATCAAAAAATTATGGCATTAAGACAATAATTGATAACATACAAATGATATAAATTCAAACTTAGAAAATAAATTTATGTCTAAATGTAAAGAAGTTTGATACAAAAATTATGAACACAAAATTAATATTATAAATTTGTATGCAAAATTTTATGAATTTAAGGTAATAAAAAAGATACATGTGTATATACATACATAAATATTAGCGTGTAGTATAACATTTTTCCATCAAGACGAGTACTCGGAAGGCAAAAGAGCACCACCAATATTATCTAGTCATGCGGCACTCCTGCATCGAAAAATTATGCACTGATTTGGGCATCGTGACTTGGTACTCAATCCCCTTTATTATTGTGTTAATGTGGAGTTTAAAATAAAATTTACAAATAACACATTAATTTAGGATGATTGGAGAGTTTGGAGTACAATATATCGGTGTTCTACGGATACCGAATAATACTTTTCATTCAACTTGAAAAAATATCTAAGAATTAAGTGCCATGAAATTACAAGATTCTGAACATATCTTTAAAAATCCTTATCAAATGCATAAGATTAAAATGCACCATACAAGAACTATATTATAGAGTATTGCAAGAACAATTTTAATGAGAATCTGTACAATAAGTGACATAATTTTATTGATTCTTCTTTAAAGTTTTCAAGAAACACATGTGAGATATTCTATTACACATATTTAATAAATCTTTTTCAAATTTCAAATCTACATAACTTATTCTTTCTCATTACAATTTTATTTATTTTCATAATGAAATTTAAAAATCTTTAGAATTGATATGCATTTTTATGTAAAAAAAGTATTTTACAATTATTTTCATCATAATTAAAATATGTCAAATGAAACGACTCCCAGCGACATATTATACCGAAGTACCATTTTAACTTTTTTTTGTATCTGAAAGTATTTTTTAATTTAAACGATCAAACAATTCATATGATATTTGTTGCCAACATAAATTTATCTCTCAACTATATATTTATCTCTATAATATATAATGCAGGATACCTTATTGCGAGTCACTCTGAGAATGACAAATGACGGTATTTGATTGAATTCTAATCGAAGTTTTAAAGTAATACATGTTATCTTAGACCAACAAAAATATTGCATTAGATTTTTTTGAATTCAAATTAAAAAACTTGCTATATTTTATATATTATATTTTTTATTCGCATAATTTTCTCTACTTATCCATATCTGCACACATACACATAACTATACATACATACATATATACATATATATATATATATATATATATATATATGTGTGTGTGTGTGTGTGTGTGTGGGTGTGTGTGTGTGTATATATATATGTAAGTAGACATAATATTTTAAAAAATTACATAGAGATTGGTTTTCCAAATAAAAATACAAATAAATATACATATTCTTACATGTAAATAAAATTTTGATAACTTATTAAGAATAAATCAATACATAATCATATTGTTTTTCATTGTTTCTGACTGCAATTTTTTTAAAAAAAAAATTCACTTTTTTTAAAAACTTTTCTTTACTTTTTTATAAATAAATTTTAAAAATATGTGAATAACGGTCAAGACATACTTCTACAACCACGAAGTGTCCGCTATTATTAGATCAAATTGAGTGAGTTGATATTACATTTAATTAATTCATCCTTGGTGGGTTGATAGTTTTTCTACCCGTTGCAGACACTCATCTCTAAAATCAATGAGTTGGCTAATTTTGTAGGTGGCTTACTTTGATTAGTTAACTAGGGTAAGGTTTAACATAAAGTCAAATAAGGCAAAATGGCAAGATTAAAGATTAAAAGAAATTATTTCTTTATACTTTTTTTTTTCAAAATTTAAAGTAAAATATATGAAGAGGCCACATAATATCGATAATAAGAGCAATAAAACATAAAGGATTATACTTAGTATGTTTGAATTTTATTACAAGAGTAGTATTTGTTATGGTGTAAGAAGGTTTATTCTTATAATGTGTTTGCGAATGACTGAATTGGGTAATATGTGAATTATTAAATTTTACTCGCATTCATATTCAACTGTTGAAAAGTTAAATTGAATAAAAATCTTAATTACACTATGAATTTATAACTTTATTAAGATAGAAAAGTATCTTAATTATAAATTTCATACTCATATATATATATATATATATATATTAATTATCGGAATTTTTATAGATTTCTTAGCTAGGTATTCAGGTAGGTTTTTGTGGAGTCAGTCATGATCATGCCCTCGTTTTCAAAACAGTATAGAGAATTACACTTAGTACTAAAGCGTCACAATATCTCACCAGTAACTCAAATCACATTTTCATTGATCACAAACCCGTAATAAGTTGAAGTACATTACGATTCAAAAAAGGGCACTCCTGGCCCAAATAATCCAAAATAATAGTTTGAATAGTTACAATGCAATTCGCTTCCAACTATAGAAAATGAACAAAAGTAGAGTTACATTACATCTTCCAAACATAAGTTCTAAAGATGTTAAATAGCTCTTATAATGGTGTCTCTAAAAAACATGCATCATCACGCATCCAAAGTTGCTTCTGAATGGTACCTGAAAAATAATGGGACAAGCCACAAATCCCAGTAAAAATGTCTACGCCAATATTAGATGTGTATGTAATGGTTCGGCATGTCTCATGAACATTTGATAATAACGTACATGAAATGGCAACTCACGCACAAGGAATACGATACACAGTTCACTGTGGCCCATTCATAAAGAATACGATGCACAGTACCTATAGCTCATTCATAAGATAATGATGCAAATAACCATTTCACGGTTCACATAACACTTTTCAAATTTCTCTTTCCCAATTTCCATGTCACTCTACGGTGGCTAGATAATTTCATTATCAACTAGCACAATTCTGAATGGAAGCCAGACTTATCATTACTAGCACATCTCCCGCCGGAAGCCAGCCATCACATCGATCCAATATGAATTCAAATCCAAGATCCATTCATCAAACTTTCATAATTTGTAACATGTCGACAATTTCAAATAAACATTCATAATTCATCATATGAGTATGCGAAAGGTAAGACATGTCGTCTTATCATAAACCACAATCCAAAGTCGTCACCAGCAAGTCTAGAATCCCAAAATAAAATTTAAACAATCAGTCAAAGTCACTCGAGCAACAATAAAGTCGTTGGAGCGACAAATGGACAGTAGAAGCTACTGGACAAGTCACTGGAGTGACCTAAAAAATGTGCAAGTTGCTCGAGCGACTTAGTCGATCTGAGAATTCTTACAGCAGATCATAAATTGCCCCAAATGTTCAAATACTCAAAAAAAAAAAATAAATCAAAACACACATACAATCACCAAAACGTGTGTAAACACATAATAAGGGTGAAACATCCCTACCTCAAATTTTAGATGGAAAAATTTGGCTCCGAATGGTAAACCATAGCTCCAAGTGACTTTAGAACTCCGAATCTTCTCATCTGAGCCTCGAAATTACAATCAAGCTCCACCTTCTCTCCAACCTCCCATCTAGATTTCCTTCACACCATTTTCGAATTTCTCCTAGACATTGCAAGTCTCCATTGTCCCTCCACACCCCCCGCCACCGCGCTCTGTCCCCATGAAAAAATTAGATTTTTAAGGAAACATGGACTTCAAAATAGACCAACATCTCTCCTAATGCCTGGAGCGACAAATGGACAGCAGAAGTCGCTGAACAAGTCACCCTATAAGTCGTTGGAGCGACCAAAAAATGTGCAAGTTGCTCGAGCGACCTAGTCGATCTTAGAATTCTCACAGCAGACCGTAAATTGCCCCAAATATTCAAATACTCAAAAAACAAGATCAAAACACACATACAACCACCAAAACCTTGTATAAATACATAATAAGAGTGAAACATCCCTACCTCAAATTTTAAATCGAAAAATTTGGCTCTGAATGGTAAACCCTAGCTCCAAGTGAATTTAGAACTCCGAATCTTCTCATCCAAGCCTCGAAATCACAATCAGGCTCCACCTTCTTTCCAACCTCCCATCTAGATTTCCTTCACACCATTTTCAAATTTCTCGTAGACATTACGAGTCTCCATTGTTCTCCCACACCAACCTCCCATCTAAATCACCTCAATAACCTCATATGACATGAAGTAATAGGTAAAATTTGTCATAACTGATGCTGGATTTTAAGGTTTTTGCAACAGTTGGGTAGCTATTATATTCTGATAATCAGGAATACTTGCGTGTTTTTAAATTCGTATGCGTGTGTAAGTTTGACTACTGAAGATTCCATTTGTCTCTCAAGAAAAGTAAAATGGACTTGGGGCTGCTGGGCACAGACTTCATTGTCTCTAAAAATAATTCTCGTCTCAAGTTAATTTTAACAAAGTGAATAAAACCGTTCATTTTGTTCCGATACATCGTGTGTCTCGTATGTTAAAAATAACATTGATTGGAGATCATCAGTGACATAAACACAATGAAAGAAATATTCGTATTACTTTTTTAATCTCGAGATAAAATTCAAAATAAGAGCACCACAAAACATGCTACGTTCTAATCATAACAAACCCCCCACGGTCCAAGTAGTGCCGTGTTTGCTTTTTGCTTTTTGCTTTTTGTCTTGTGTGGAGAACCAGCTGCTAAATTTGCGTTGACAAATTCTTCGAGTACATACTGTTCTCTGGAGATAGATATGTACACACACACACACATATTTATATATGTGTATATATATATATATATATATATATATATATCGTATAATTACCTTCCTAAGTCGTCGGGGTTGTTGAGAGGGAATTAAGCATTGGTCTACTGCTTGAGATTAGTTGAAACTGCTACTGCCTCCTTAATTACGTGTCCTAATTAAGTCGGGAAAACTATACTTAAGGCCTCTGTCTAGGATTCATTGCATAGGCGTGCCACAAGAATCAGTAACGCTTATATGACCGAGGTGTTGTTTCATAAAATTTAAAGCTGAAAATTAAAAATTAAAAATTAAGCACTGAAAATTAAATACTTAATTTTTTAAACATAAAAATTATTTATTATGTATTGAAATTTAAGCACTAAATTAATTAAATTATTTGATCTGCACAAGGAGCTGAAGTTTGAAATTTACTTATTTTTTAACTTAACCTTCCATTGGCTTTGTGACACACAAAACTCCCCTGATGTTGTAGGCGTGGTGGTGGTGGTGGTGGTGATGGTCGGAGGCGGTGGCGGTTAGTGGTGGTGGTCAGCAATGTGGCGGTAGGTGGTGGTTAGTGCCAGTGGTCGGCAGTGTGGTAGTGACGGGTGATGGTGGTGGTGGTTAGTGACGATGGTAGTCAGTAGTGTGGTGGTTAGTGGGGGTGGTAGTTAGCGGCAATGGTCAGTGGTGTGTTGGTGGTTAATGGCGTGTGAAGGTGGTGGTTAGTGTGGTGGCAAGCGGCAGTGTGGTGTTTAGCGGTAGAGGTGGTTGGTGACGATAATGGTTGGTAGTGTAGTGGTTAGCGGCAAGAATGATTAGTGGCGGTGGCAGTAGTGGTTAGTGGCAATGGTCGATAGTATGGCGGTAGTAGTTAATGGCGTGTGGCGGTGCGTGGTGGTTAGTGGCGTGTGGCTGTGGTGGTTAGCAGTAGTGGTGGTGGTGGTTAGTGCCAGTGGTCAGCAGTGTGGTAGGGACGGGTGGCGGTGGTGTGACGATGGTGGTTAGTAATGTGGTGGTTGTAGTTAGCGGCAATGGTCAATGGTGTGGTGGTGGTTAATGGCGTGTGAAGGTGGTGGTTAGTGTGGTGGCAGGTGGTGGTTAGTGTAGTGGCAGGTGGTGGTTAGCGTGGTGGCAAGCGGCAATGTGGTGGTTAACGGTAGAGGTGGCTGGTGATGGTGGTGGTTGCCAGTGTGGTGGTTAGCAGCAAGAATGGTTAGTGGCAGTGGCGGTGGCAATAGTGGTTAGCGACAATGGTCGGTAGTGTAGTGGTAGTAGTTAGTGGCGCGTGGTGGTGGTGGTGGTGGTCAGTGACAGTGGTGGTTGACGGCAGTGGTCAGCGAGTATGGCAGCTAGCAGTGGGGGCGTTAGTGGTGATGGTCAGTATTATGGCGGGTGGCGGTGGTAGTTAGTGGCCCGTGACGATGGTGGTTAGTGGAGGTGATGTTTAGTGCGGTGACAGGTAGCGAGTGGTGGTTAGTGACGGTTGCCAGCAATATGATGATCAGTGGCCGTGGTCGGCAATATGATAAACAGAGTTTTTTTGAAAAATTCTTTTGAGTGTGCGCAGTTTTTCAATTAAGTAGGGAGTAGTTACTTAATTGTTTACTCTTTATTTTTGCTGAAAACTTAAAATATTAAGTTCCTCAAAATTTTATTATCGAACCAACTTAATACATTTTTACTTCACCTATTATGTTTTAAGTGCTTAAAAATAGATTATCAAACAACTCCTAATTCTATCGACTGTTTGACTTAAAAGGTCTTATGTATATGTCTTATAATTCAGATTTGTTAAAGATTTTTTTAAAAAATAGTATTTATCGGAGAACATTCTTTTAAAAAATTGAAACGATAAAAAATATCAATAATTAAGATCACAAAAACTTCGCTCTACAGTCCAAATTTGAATAACAGGGAAACCAGTTTTACTATAACAAATCTTGCCTGGTAGTATCACTGCCACCTCCATCACCAATATCAAATCACCATATATAGGTGGTGTATTTGTAGTTTTGTACTGTTTAGGGGTGCATACGGTCTAGATTGGTCCAGTTCTGTAAGAATCCGAAGACCCAACCATTACTCACGGTTCCATAAAATCAAAGACCGTGTTTGGACCAAAAATCTTATAGACTGAGCCAAATTAATTTGCCAATCACAGTTCGGTTTTGATTCAGTTCATGATTCTGCCCTTAACTAGACTACGGAAAATAAGTTTTGCCAACTATCGATTTTATACTCTCACTTATTGTTTGAGGGAGAAGAATGACACATATCTATAAGCTAATTTGAAAAAAAAAAAAAGGTACAAATAAAGGATCTTTATAA